>JAQFXW010000508.1:0-18528 GCA_034693945.1 Dendrobaena attemsi
CCTGGTCTGTTCTAGAGCAGAGCTGGTCAAATGTAGGTGTATTCTTATTAGCATAGCCCAACTGTTGACGAAATATAGCATAACAAAATTTATTTTCATCACATGCAAAGGACTTTCTGCTGATTTGTGGCTTTTACAGGTGAAGCCTGAACTCTTTGATAAAGTTTGGCCCAAATTGCGAGTCTTGGCCAGATCGTCTCCTCAAGACAAGCACACACTCGTCAAAGGGATCATTGAAAGTCGACTTAATCCAAATCGTGAAGTTGTGGCTGTTACCGGTGATGGAACGAATGATGGACCTGCGCTGAAGAGAGCTGATGTCGGATTTGCCATGGTGTGCAGGCTAATCTATCTGATCATTCTAGCACAGACACCATCTTGTTTACTTGCTTTACCATCATTGTCTGTTGACAGTTATGATATCAATGTCGGTTGATGGCCGTGCCTTCATTGTTAGTTGGTTGTAGTATCCTTGCTAAGGTGAGGCCTGAGCTTGGAATGGACTTCCATCCAATGGTATTTCCATGATAATTTCTTCTCGCTTACCTCCTTGATGCACGTTTGAAGTGCCTTATATGTACCAAAGCTTACTGTAATTTTTATTGAGGTTCTCTACTCTTTACCATTTCCCTGATTTTTTATTTACTCCTTGTTGCTTCCTTTGTAAGGGTATTGCTGGCACTGACGTTGCTAAGGAGGCATCTGATATCATCCTGACTGATGACAATTTCACCAGCATCGTGAAGGCCGTCATGTGGGGACGAAACGTTTATGACAGTATCGCCAAGTTCTTGCAGTTTCAACTGACGGTCAACATTGTCGCTGTTATTGTTGCCTTCCTTGGCGCTTGTGCTATCAAGGTATGACGATCTGAGATCATTGTAAAGTAAGATTTAACCAGGATTTGACTGGTTAAAGGAATGTGTGAATGAGATTGTATGTGAGTGTATAAATGCAAGTGAAAAAGTGAGCAAATGAGTGAAAGAGTGATTAGTTAGAAGAGTGGCTGAGTTGGTCGATGGTTTGGGTGGGTGATAACTTTGGTGGGTGAGAGCAAGTGGCAAGTGAGTGAATGACAAACGTGCATCTGGCTGAATAGCATTTACTTGAATTGTGGCCAACTGTTTTCAGGTTTACAGCACCTTTAACAAATTTTCTTGAAGAAGTAGTTACCTAAGTACGTAAGTACCTATCAACTCTAATTTTCAGTTGCATTCTGTATTCCGAGTTACAAACAACATTATAAGTCATGTGTACAGTATACACTCTATAATCAATCAATGATAAGAAGAGTCAGAATATAATAATCAAATAAGAAATTGGCAAAAATGCTTTCAAGCATCTGCATCTGGGTGAATTCTGTCGTGCACCCTAGATGAAAGAGAGTACTCGATAGCGTTTTTAGTGGTAAGTACTGGAAGAACATGTCCCCAGTTATGCTGTAGAAGTATGACTCAAGGCAGAATATTGAAACCTGTTGTTTCTCAGTACTTTTCAATGGTTCCCATATTGTGCTTCTACTGTTAGGATTCGCCATTGAAGGCCATTCAGATGTTGTGGGTAAATCTTATCATGGACACCCTGGCTTCTCTGGCACTGGCAACTGAATTGCCCTCGGAGGAACTGCTCGAGCGGAAACCGTACGGTCGCAAGAAGCCCCTCATCTCTGCTACCATGTGGAAGAACATTGTTGGCCATGCTATCTACCAATTAATAATTGTGTTCTCCATTTTGTTTGCTGGTACGTTTGACTGAATTCTTGCTAAATTTGTGGAAGATAATGCTTTTGTATCAGAGTGGCAATTATTTGTTATTTTACAATTTTTTAAATATAAAGATTCACATAGGCCTAATGAGGTCAAAAATAGGATTTCTTGTAAAACATTGAAAGAACTGCCGTAAAAGGCGATGGAATGTCGTTTCTGTGCGTTCCACCAGAAAACAAGACTGAACAAATAAATTTCCGAGTATCATAAGTTAATATTCAAGGAGCCCTCTGAATGACTTGTAGTCCAATTTTAAAGTCACTTGCTATTTGTTCGACTTTTCATGAGTTAGACAATCGTTAGCCTGAGGCTGATGTTGAAAATATTACTATATGGATGTTAAACTGAGATTCTGAAAGAATAACTATGTTTATAAATATGACAATGGCAATATGTCTGACAGTCTGTATTGAAATTCAACCACTTGTCTTGCTAGGTTTTTCATCTTTTCATCAACAACCCCGATACTAACTTCAGATAAGTTGGGTTTCTCGACAGATGAAAAATGAGATAACTTGGATCATGCTGTTTCAGGACTTTTATGATGAGCGAAGTGAAAGCGACTTTGAATGCAAAGCAACTTGCTGTTAAGTTTTTAAGAGTCAATTTCACATCAAGAGCATCTAATTGAATTAGTTCAACTGGAATACTGTTACATATGCACGTACATAAATGCAGGAAATTTCAATGCTTACATTGTAATATATATATAAATGGTCATATATAAATATAATTATTGAATGTAACATTTATCTTCCTAGCCATTGAGAAGAATCCCTGTTGACCATTATTGATGTGTTGTTAATTTGTCACACAGGTGATCTGATGTTTGACATAGACAGCGGCAGAGAGCCCTCCCTGCACTCCCCTCCCTCCCAACACTTCACAATAATCTTCAACACGTTCGTCATGATGACCCTATTTAACGAGATCAACGCTCGCAAGATTCACGGTCAGCGCAATGTCTTCGAAGGACTGAACAGAAATCCAGTGTTCGTCGGAATCTGGATCGGTACACTCCTAGCTCAAGTACGCTCCTGCATTATCTTGTGTCTCTTTAATTAAAACTTGTATAAATTAGCAAATACAATACGTATTTGCTAATTTATAAGACGATATTAACACCTTGACTGTTAGGAATGAGATATCTCGTCATAAATTAGGTATGCCTGGATGCGAGGGTCGAGATATCTCGTTCTTCAGGGTCCTGTATTGACAGGCTTAACAAGGCAAACAATGCTACAATGGATCTTGCCGTCTCAATGGTCTTTGACAGAAGCGATGCGTGTCTGATTAGCATTTGAGTCGATTCAGCACAGGCTGTGATCCATTAGACCAAAGCGTATATACAGAGTTTAAATTATGACGCGGCTTATGCTCTGCGGAGAACAATAGACCCATTGGTGTCACTGTGGGGGGTCATCGAATGGTCAGTCAGATTCTGTCGCTGTTGAAAGATATTTCCCGTTGTGGGGAATGTGCTAACAGCATTTGCCCTTCAGAATGCTCCCTGTGCAAAGACCCCAAGAGAAGAGATCGATTTTAAGGTGGGAGAAAGATTCAGAAACACTGACAGAAAGAAAGGTAAAGCAAAGACGAGAAGTTAATTCCACAAAGAGGGACCTGTGCTAACAACGGATCAAATCTGTGGTCATGACACGTTTAATAAATAGGTTTCATATGGCAATTGTTTTAGCGAACGTTTCGCTTTTGTATAAATTGCAATATTAGAAATTGGTTAGGGTGTTTGATGGTGTAATGGTTAGTATGCTGTCATTTGAGAGGTCAAAAGTTCAAATCTCTGCAGAGTTTGGTTCAAGATTTCTATTCCTATTCCGTTCCTTGGCTAGCTATATAAAAGTTCTGATACATTACAATGCAATACAATCTGCAAGTATCTGATGGTGTTAAAATAATGACATTTGTTTGTGGTAGGTCATCATTGTGGAATTTGGAGGAGCAGCTTTTTCAACTTCTGGCCTGTCGATTGACCAGTGGATCTGGTGTCTCCTGTTCGGTGCGGGTGAACTGGTCTGGGGTCAGGTCAGTTTCGCTCCCTTCCATCAAAGTTAAACAGAGAGATGCATCTTGTGGTGTCCTCCTCTTTTCTAGTACATTTTATTTTTCAATACAGGATGGACCTGAGTTTTCGGAAACAGAATTGCAGTCAGCTTTCATTGTTTTGCCAATGAGTAAAGTTAGTATGATAAAGAATTCACGATCTGTGTCCTGTAGTGGAAAGTGTGCGAAGTGCTCTTTCCTGCTTTTCGGTCATTGAAAAGACAATGGTAGATCCCAAGGTCCTGAATGTGAAACCAGTGCATTGCAGAACGTTCTGTTTGCTTCCAAGATTTCAGTGATGTGCCTAATTCTACCGTGTGGCTGGATGCAAGGGTGTACAAACAATATCTTTCCTATGCTTGCTCAGAAATTCTTCTTGCAGTCAATCCTTATCTCTGTCTTTTCTCAAGACCAGTCTCTTTTTGTGGAGCTTTTGCAGTGAGAGCACTTCTGAACAAGTGGCACTACATAAATTTTGAGATACAATACAACTGTGTACACAAAGACACCACCTGGCATTCTCAAAACCTGATCATGCTATTGTTTTAAAATGGCCAGTTCTGTAGAATCAATGAGACATGTCTATTTCTATGACGGAATTAAAACTGAATTAATCATCTATCTACATGATTAATTTTCTTAGTTAAACTTTGCTGAGACTTCCTCGTTCACAACAACTTTACTTAAATACTATTACTAGCCAACTTGTGATACCGTGACCTTAATGCTCGGCATTCTAAAATTTGGGGCCTTTTAGAAAGAACCCTTCAGTTATTAGTTGAAACTAGCAAAAAAATAATCAGGTCGACCTTGAGACCCAACAAACATTGAGACCAAACAGTTATACCAAACATCCAGAAAAAGCATCCAGACCAACCATCCAGACCAAACATTCAGACAAAGCAATTGTACAGCAGATCAGTACATTAAAGGAGAGTGAGTATAAATTTGCCTATAACCTAAGAGAGGATCAATGATACTTAGCAAGCTACCAAGCAACATGTAATGTAATGTAAATACGACGATTTATATAGCACTGTTTGTGTTGGTAGCTACTTCTAGGGTGCTTTGCATGTTAAGTCTAATGTCATCGCACAGATTTGTCAAGCAAGTATAGTTTTAGAAACTAGCTAAGAAGAAACAGAGATAAATCACGAGCTTAAAATGTGCGACTATCTGCAGCCACAAGTCGGGCATATAATATGTTGTTATAATTATAACATCAGGAACATTAAAGAATTCTACCGAAGCGAATCTCGATTGAGTTACAGGGGCTTAGTAAGCAACAATAGCAACATTGATCTTCACATATCGGTTGACTTTGATCTATCGCTGTTTCTGTCGCAGGTCGTGACCTCCGTGCCAACTCACCCATTCCCAAAGAAACCGATTTCAGCAGAGGCACAAGAAATTGAGATGAACGAGCGACAGAAGGAACCGGAGGATGAGACTGTGGATGACCTCGCACCCAGGGGTCAGATCCTCTGGATTCGAGGACTGACACGTCTGCAGCATCAGGTAGGAGCACTTGGCAGATGCAGGACTCCTCAGTCGTGTTTATATAGCTCTAGCATAAGCATATATTAGATTTCTTTAGAGTTATACTTCTTCTTTCTCCTTTGTTACAGCCCTCTATATTAACTCGTTCATTCAACAAGTTCTGCTGATGAGATTGAAACAATAGTAAAATGACAAAACCTTATAAAAGAGAGATATATAGATTCTAGATACATATTGCTGCAGGTGGAATGTTGCACGGTTTCACAGTTATTGTCAAGTGGAATTCCAAGCAAAAGCAGCTCACAAAAACACAAGCAACAGAAAACTATTAACCAATGAAGACAGGAAAAGATGGGGAGATCGCACACATTAATTGTGGTAAAACTAGTGTAATTTAACGTTGCGTAAGTTTTGTGTGCAGAATAGATTAATTTTAGCTATCAGCTGGAAGTCAGAATGTTTAGTTATCTGATGTACAAGACAGCGTGCGTTCTGTCTTATGAGTTTTTGTCAGTGCCTAAGGCCAGTAGTTCTCAACCTTTTTACTTTCTGTCATAAATTAGCATATCAGACTACATGTTCGATGCTGTCGTGTAGCCATTGAAATAAAGAAAATAAACAGAATGACAGAATTAATCTGTTTTTCTATTTTTAGAATTAGAAACATATATGTTAAGGCCTGCTCGTGGACCACCAGTAGTCCACAGGTTGAGAATCCCTGCCCTAGACGACTTATCCTCACTAAATCTACCTAGCCTAGGGTTATGTAAAGTAGCATCAGTTTTTATTTAGAATAGGTAATCTCTTATACAGATATATGCTATTAGTTCCAGATCCCTGCTGATTGCAATTAGTTTATGCCAGAATACGGAATTACAGATTGAAGAAAATTAAGAGTGATGAGTTAATAAATATTTAATTAGACTAGAAAAGGATAGAAGAACAATGCTTAGTGGTATTTAAATCTCCTCTGTGTACCAATTTAATTATCCAGAAACTGACAGGTATAATAATTTGTTTGGTTCTGTGTGACTAACATTGTCAATAGATCCGCTATATATTGTAATCTATCACTTCAAGCAAGACAACATGAAACACTACTTTAATATTTCTGTGATATCTTACTACAATGTAATAGCAACAGACTAGATCTCAAAATTAATTAAAGTTCTCTAGTTACTTCAGAGCATTCATACTATTACCTGTAAATGTAAAGGAAAATACTTTAATGTAGAAACTATTTTATGTAAGTTTTCTTTCCTTTATACCTTCATTTTTGTAGAATTGCAAACTTTTAGAGAATTTTATTGATTTTTATGCATGCCTTATCATGGTTGTTCATTGCTAGTTTTCGTAGATATTTTAAATAATAGTTACATTGAATTGTTATTTGCCTTACTTAATTTCTTATTGCATATATACATTTCTTTGTTGCAATTGCATCCCGTTTCTTTTGTTGCATTACCAACTTTTATTATTTTGCATTCCTTTATGCCAGGGCTTCCCCAATTACTTTGTTACGTTAAGATCCCCCATTTGAGTTAATACTCCATGATTCATTTATTTTGCATATTTATCCCTTTTGAGTTGTTGCAAAGTCTAAAATTTCTTTGTTGCATTCACAGTCCTGATTCCTTTTTCGAATTCGACTTTTTTGCCTGCTTTATTGGCAACTTCCTAGTTGAGTCTCACGTCTGCATGTTATATGAGAGATTCAGATTCACTCAAGAATTCTGTTGCTTGCAAAGTTCAAAGTTGACAGATCACTGACTTTCAGTCCACACAGTCTGAAGAGATTGGGATATCAGATTCGTTGTTATTTGTCTCGCATCCACCCAAGATGAGCAGAAAATCCAAGTTATTCCCACTGAGACAAAGCTCGTTGACTCAGTTTCGCCACAGAAAGTCATGTTGCTGAGGAAAATGATTTAAGAAACTTATGCAAAGACAACAGATTTGTCCTCAGACAGAGAATTGTTGAGTACTGTTTTATTCATGAGAAATTATATCAGAGTCTTTTCTGGCATAGATGAAATTGCACAGAGGAACAGTGACAGACGTGCTTCATACAATGTCTATAAGAATACAAGCTCTAAGCTGCATGCACTTTGACGTGCCCAGTAACTAAAAACCTGGATCTTGTAGAAAAAACAGTTCAGCTCTTCAAGTCATTATATGAAGAACCTAGTGTAACTGAAGATTGCTGCCGTGAACAGCTAACTGCTATGAGTTCCAACCTGGCTAGTAACCTGTCAAAACTGTTGGTGGGCTGTTGCCATATCTGCCACGTGGTAATTGCTCATTCCTGTTTGAGTTTTGATGTGATACCGGTTGTTAAGTTGAAGCGGAAATGAACAAAGACGAGAGCTAGCAGCATTTACAAGTTTTGTTTCATTGAGAAACCTCAATAAGTCTAACTAAGGAAACGAGATTGGCTGAGCCACTATGTGCAGCTGTGCTCTCACGAAAATGTGATGTGCTTAGGAATAGTTGTGACAGAGTTGCAGTATTCATTATTTGGTAATGTATGTTTGTGAAAAAAATAATAATATATATTCGTTTAATGAGAACATGGTCGACAGACCGCAACCAATTACAAGTACAAGTTTAAACGAAATAGGGCCTGCTTAGCTCGACACGCAGGTCGGCCGAATAGCAGGTTCGTGCCTAACACTAATGGCCTAAGCGCTGGAGCACCTCTGGTATGGCCAATCCAGGAGTGGGAGGGGCAATCTTAATTTTGTCTACAGGTCCGGGACAAACCTCACAACAGAAAGCGCCTCAGGCTGCTAACAGAAACTGAAATAAATTTACTGCCCTGGAGTGAGGTTTGAACCTTCGACTTTCGATTCTGACAACTCAGCTTATCGACCAGCGCTCTCACCACTGAGCTATGGACCCCCCATATGTATAATGTATGGTCAAAAGGCATGATGGGCATTAGATTTAATTATTGAAATTGTTCAGATCCAGGATAAATAGCTGGGACTTGAACTAATGTGAAGGGACTTATGCCGATTGTTTTTGTCAATATTTACCCTTAGGTATTAAGGATTGTTAGACAGATAATGAAAATTAGCATTTGCAAAGGGAGTGGATACAATCCTTATAAAGTAGGCAGCCTGCATTCTCACGAAATTGCATCCCCAGGAAATTTGGCAGATTCCAATGACTTTCAATCTTGCTTGAAAAGATTTGGACAATGGTCAAAGAACCCTTGGACAGATAATGAAACAATAGCATTATGAAAACAGCTGCATTATAATTTATAAGGATTTCTAAAAATGAATGAGCAGATTACTGGTTATGGGATGTGTGAAATGGAAGAATGATTTTCCAGATAAAGAAATTAGCTAAGCTAAGGCTAAATTTGTTCCAAATTTAAACTTACTGTTTGACCTACTTTTAGCATACAATAAGTTAAATAATATAGAAATCCTACACCTGGAGGTTTGACCTTGTTTTAAAATATTAAAATAATTTTTTCTCAACACTTGATGTCTATCGGTTTTGAAGTATGGGCGTTTGCACGCATTCATGTGGAGAGCAATATAGAGCTAGTAGTTCAATGTTTTCGGGAATGAAACTAGACCTAATGTGGTCTAGCCAACTACCAAGCTAAGAATACTATTGGGATTCCTGGACAGCGATGGAATATTTTCCGGTTGAGAAATGCAGTAAGAACACGAATACAGTTGAGAAAATAAACATCCAGCAGGTTCTGCTTTGCAGTCGACAAAGTCTTCTGGGCTTCTGATGAAATCACTGAATCCTTTGAGCTACGCAGTAAACAGAATCTTGAGTGGATCTCCACCTTTATTAAGTTACCCCAGTACCCCTCGTAGAGACGAGCAGTCCTCTGACTTGCTGCTCGCAACTCTGCTTCATCTGTTTTCCTAACCTTTTCCAACAACCATCCATTGCTTTCCCATCATCAAAGCCCAACCCCCACCCACTCTGGCACAGTTATCAGCAGCAAGAATTTCTTCTTTATTTGACAAACGAAACAATTCACAGATCCTGAAAGCCGCCGTCTGTCTTTTCAGCGCCTGTCGACCGATATGACTGCTAGTTCATGGAATCCAAAGGAGTTGAACGCATCCGTTTCCCTCGACAGCGCTTGCCCGCCTAGTGCAGAAAATCGATACGTACGCCGTTTGTCGCTTATGACGGGTCGCCCCATCAGGCTGGGTGTGCAAGCACCGGCCCTGCAGCGACAGAGGTCTTGCGAGCCAGATCATCCGGTCTCCCACAATTTACTGAATACAATCGAGGAATGATGGGACGACACATAAGCTAAACGCGTCGGACTGGCTGTCGAGAGAAAATTTCTCCGCTTCTTTTGGTTCCTATTCCCAGAAGAGGGAGAAATCGAACTAGAACTACTAACCTGTGAAGCGCATTGCTGAGAACGAGACATAATGAGTTAATTAGTTTTGTCCTTCGCAAGATTTACCAGACAACAAACTACTTACGGCCCGTATTTTCTCTTTGTCAGTTGGGGCATGTCTTCCGCTGATTTTTTTACATTTTTGATGATTTTTAGTTAGAGTTTTAAATTCATGTTGAATTGTTTTGTGCTAAGTTAAGGTTTTTAATAGCCACAGAATTTTATCCACCTTCTCTTTACCAGATTCTCACTATCTCGTCTTGCCTTTGTTATATATACACGGACATTGTCATAATTTATCGCCGTGTGTTCATTTTTTGTATTTGGTTTAATTTTTATGAAATTTTTCAATTTAATTTATTGATAGTATTAGATTGATGTGAATTTTTGTTGTAGTTGTGATTCCCGATATTTCGGTGTGTTTGGTTTTTATATAATTTAGTTACAGTCTTGTTCTAAGCGTGAAATGAATCAACAACCATCATATTTCAATTCATTGAAGATAGAAATCTATTTTACGAGTAATTCAGCCATCAGCTGTAAAAATAAAGGTTGTCACTGGTTGTGCGCTACCAAATTACGTTTTGATTTAGCATATAGTTTGTCTTATGTCTGTATGTTGACTGAGCTCTCTTGTTTATCCTGAAACTTTCTGTTGTGGCTTTGCTGGCACTAAACATGACACAGATTCTACAAACCAGATGTCAAGTTGTAATCTAACCTTCTGACATCTGTAAAATCGTTGTCGTTAAGTGTAGGATACTTTTATCGAGTGAATTGTAGATGTGTAGAATGAAATCATAATTTACTGGACCATGTGTGTCATTGGCTTGTCATGATGAGCTAATTTAAACTGATACCTTAGAAAAAGATACACGAATAGTGTCACGTTAATCTCAAATACATTACCTTAGAAATGATGAAGGAGTGGTTATGTGAACTCTGTAAGCAACATTGTCCTTGGGTCTTATGAAGGGAAATGCCACTTATCCCTGGCTTACAGTTGATGTAGAACAAGGTTACAGATCATGCTGTATTTTTCTAGGTTCTGAATCCCCATCAATCATTGTGGAAAATTAATAATAACAATATTCATTGTTGAACTGAAATCAATCAATCGCAAGTTGTATAGCGCCCCTTCAAGATCCCTACTCAGAGGCGCTCATCTGAAATATTGGATTGGAGTACATGAATCAAAATGCTTTCAGCCAATGAGCTATATATATATATCTCTGAAGAATGCACTAGTTTTAACGTAAGATGTTGTATTGAACTGTAGTTAATTGCAATATATGACTTCACTTTAAATTATGTGACCGCTTGAACTATGGACAGCCTTGCACACCGGACTTGCTTTACAAAACACTGCATCATAGAACAAATCATGGTTTTTAACATGTTTAGGAGAGCCAAAGTAAACTAATTTACCTGTCGAAAATTACCATATTAAACAATGCAGCCTCCTTCTTTTATATGCCAGTTCTGGATGTGACTGTTGAAAAGAGTATTTTAACATAATTTCTGGTTTATTTTGCATCCGGGTTCAGAAATTGTGTTCTGTAAAACTGTAATAAAGAGAAATGATAGAGCAACATGACATTATGTGAAATGCAAAGTTGTTTTGCCTGTTTCTATGTTTGAAACGATGTAGCATGCAGTTGCTATGGGGCAGATGTTTATTTCTTTTCATTTTGTTATTTAAAAAGACCCATTAAGTAACGATAAAGATTTCCTGTGAATATTATGAAATGCAACAGTGCACTTTTATGCTGTTGCCATGTAAAGCGTCCTTGAAGTAGTGTGGGTGCTTGTGTTGAGAAAAACAACATCAGCACCTGAAGTTTTTCCAATTAAATATGGCTGATTAATATCAGGAACTGTAATGCCATCCACATTTCATTTGCATTTGATACTCCAATTGTATTGCACTAGGGGTTGCCTGTGTCTTGCCCTGTTAAACCACCTGGGTTCAAATCCAAAGCAGAAAATTGATAGAACTTATTTCATTAATTAATCATATTCATAATTTCAAGATTTCTAAAGCACCGACAAAAGCTAAGTCGTGGGAACCAGCTTATTCACAGGCGTTGAGTCAAGTCGTAGTTGATAGGCAGGAGTGTGAAATCAGTTCCAGGTCAAAATTCAAATGCCCAGGCAGGCCGACGGTTAAGGTGGGTAGTGCTTAGAGTTGGAGCAACATGGAATGTGAGGAGAAGAGAATGGATCCGGACCAGAGTTGGGAAAAATATTGCTTTTGTTTTTGAGAGAAAGTCCTGTGGGATGAAAGCAAGAGGGGAAATTTTAGTGAGTTTGTATACGTTTGATTAGATATTGTAGGTGGAAGATCTATAGTTGTGGAGTGATTTACAAATTTCAGTGATTATGTGACAAACGGGTGAATAAGTGCTATGGCTAAAGAAGAGTGGGTTGAGCGAGGTGGTTGGACTGTGAACAAAGAGATAGGATGGCTGGGGAGGATGGAAGTGTGTTGTAGGTGAGTGATACAAGTTTGTTATATCCGTTAAGGTATTTTTATCCAGTGAAATGATTTAAGAATAGGATTTATGCTGTAGTGTTTTCGGGTTTTAGTTACAGGACGTGCAAATGCATTCTGAATAGCTTGCGGGCAGTTTATGTGAGTAATGTCTATGGTCAAGAATAGAGAATTACAGTAGATTAAGTTGAATAAGTTTCTGTGACATTGCACCATACATATATGTGACGTAATAATTTTCTGTTTAACTTTCTAGTCTAAGTTGAGCTGTTGCAATAGATTTTAATGTATAGAAACATTATATATTTAATCTCTATGTAATCACCATAATACTATATGTGTATTAATAATTGCCGAAGTTTGTTATCTTATCAGATCACGCTGCGGGTTTTCAGTATTTTTGTTTGAAAAACATGTTACTGCTTTGTGTACTCTAGTGATATTATGTATCTCAATGTAATTGCATTTTAATTAAGACGCATATTCGTGTGAAACTGGTTCCTGTAGCTTTCTATCACAAGTGTGTATAAATAGCTGAACTGTATGTTGTATGTTTCATAACGCATTACAAGTTCTTGGCACTAATTATTTGCTAGATGTGTACAGAATGTTGCGTAAGTTAGGCTATCTTTGCATTTGTAATTGGTACCTTGCTTGTCACTTGGTGTCTAAATCTATCCATTGTGTGCTTCCTTTTTACATTTGCTTAAACCCTGTTGAAGTGGATATGCTTTTTGAATGACTAGCCCTAGGGTAAGCTGTTGTAGAACAATAATACCTCTATCACCGATTCCTCTGATTTTAAGAGGGCACCAATCAGGAGCCACGTACCATATGGCCTGCTGTGAATGAGTTCTAGTTTACTGTGTTATTACTAAATGGACCCACATTTTAATGCTGCTGACCAGACATTTTATCATTATTAGTGTTAAAGAATAAATTATAATAGCTAAGCTTTGGTGTATTGTCCGTTGCAATCTGCTATTGATGATTATCTCTACAGGCAAATTTGTAAATAAACTGTCTGTTGATGAAATCAATTATAGTCACGGAAACCATAATAATGGGATTTAATGTGTGTTAGAACTACTTTAGAATATATTAAGTAATTTTTTATGTATACTGTTAACTGTTGTTAGCTGAGTTACAATACACAGACTATGCAGTCTATTTCGTTTAGGTCTGTGTTCCAAATGCAGTGCCATAGTGGCTATAGTGATGTCGGTAAACTTAACAAGACAGCACTAATTTATCTCTTCAATAATAGCCCTTTATCATACATTGGCTAATATTATATAGTATATAACTATATATGTATATATTATATATTCTTTATTGTACATATTCCAAACATCATTTGACAGAATTTGACCAGTCCTATCTGCACAAACAGAGCCCTACAAAAGCAAAAGCTTATAATACTGCTTAAAAGCAGAGTTGGGCCTCTGTTTCCATAGTGCATTACTATAAACAAAGTAATTCTTCATAATGAGTAGTAAATAACAAGACCTGCGCTAGATCCAGTTAAGTCAAGCCTTTTGATTGCAACCAAAGAACAGTGAAGTAAGAAATGAGTAGGCTAGGTGAGAAAGGAGCATAGGTTACAAATGGAAGGCCTATAAGGGATCGCAATTTCACCCCAACAAGGAATAGTGCAGCAGATAAGTGTTCATATAATTATAAATCATTCAGATCTGGAAGCAATTCTAACAATTGGTATAAACATTCGTTGATGGTCAGTTTAAAGGAAAAGAACGTTAGCCACTTAATTTTTCAAGATGGCGGCCATTTGTTAACATGAATTGTCATTCTTTGTCTTATTTGTAATAGAATCCAGCAACTTACTGTAAATATTGTTCACCTGATGATAAAAGCATGGAATTTGGTGTATGAAGTAGTTTCAAACACTTGCCTACGCAATGGCGGCCATTTTCCAAAATGGCTGACAGAATAGAAGGGCTTCAGCAATTGTGCGCGGTGGGTGGTATTCGAACCCACAACCTTTTGGTTGCGAGTCGGCGACCTTCACCACTACACTACCGCGTCTAGACAATGGCAGCCATTTTCCAAAATGGCCGACCGAAAAAGATCTTTTTCAATATCTAAGCTTCTAGTCCATCTACAGTCATGATCTTGGTGTCTAAACATACTTATTTAGGGGCAAGAATTCCAACAGAAGTAGTTTCAAACACTTATATCTTGACAAGACTAAGAAAGATCATTTTCAATATCTAAGCTTCTAGTCCATCTAGAATCATGATCTTGGTGTCTAAATATACTTATTTAGGGGGCAAGGATTCCAATAAAAGTAGTTTCAAACACATATCTACACAACGGCAGCCATTTTCAAAATTGTCTGCCATTTTTGGTCTTGCGAACATTGTATTCATTCTTTTAGCTGCCTTGATATTGATAATGAATATCTATCTATTTCTATATATTTGGTAATTTATAAAGCTATGCTCTCAGCAGAGCAATTCAGAGGCGCTATGCTATAACATAGTTACATTTTTCAAAATGGCCTCCATTTTTCAAGATGGCTGACCAAAACAGATTTTTAAATATATCACCTTCTAATTCTCCTAGAATCATGATCTTGGTGTCTAGACATACATATTTAGGGGCAAGGAATCCAACAAAAGTAGTTTCAAACACTTATCTACAGAATGACAGCCATTTTCCAAAATAATGGCTGCCCAACAAATATCTTTTTCGATATCTAAGCTTCTAGTCCACTTAGAATCATCTTGGTGTCTAAACATACTTATTTAGGGGCAAGAATTCCAACAGAAGTTTCAAAGTGTGAATGCTAATGTGATTTCCTTCTTAATTGGCTCTACCTGGATATACATATTAATTTTTAGGGTTGCTTCCAGTTTTGAAAGATAATTACAGCTATCTGCAGCACTAGAATTATAAACCAAAATTAGATGCCCATCCCCCCAAGAAACACTGAAATTAGGCTAATTTAAAGTGTAACTACAAAAACCCATGCTCACTCAATTTTGGTCAGGTTATGACCTGGGGATACAACCTTGGTATACAGGTGGTCTTGGAATTCAGTCTTAATCTGGTGGTGGTCTTGACAACAGCCAGAATAGAGATGATTGGCTTTATGTCATGGAATTGGCAGCTCTGAAGAAAGTAGCAGGTCACATAATGATGGTGTACCCATAAATTATTAACAAAATTGCTTTGTCGGCACCACTAAATGTAATTGTAAAATGCAGATACCACTTACATCTTTAAAATTTCTGGGTGCCACACAGAGACCATGGTCTGGTATTCCAGCTGATTCACTACCTGCGCACGATATGAAATCTAGTCCACAGGACCCACCATTTCGCTCAGCAATGTCTTGTCCAATGGTAGACATTCATGTGCACCTCAGATTTACTGCACAGATTACTGCTTAAAATAATTTGAGTAAACAAATAAAGATAGATTTGAGTTTGCCTATAAGTGATGTATCAGAAAATGAACATTCAAGGTTTAGTTATTGAAGAGTGCAGCAGCTGCAGCTAGAATTCTGAACAACTAAATTAAGGTCACAATGTAGCTCACATTAAGACAGAAATCACAGTGATTGGTTATATGACAAAAGTATCTGGCTGTCGGAAATGATGCTCTGGTCGATGGAATATATAATTATATATACATTCATGTCTGTCTTGCAACAGCAACTTTAAAGAGTGGGTTTATTTTTAGCCTCAAATATATGGCAATGCATCAGAAATGTCTGCTTCTGGTAGTGACAAATATTAGAGATATAATTTTGGTTTTTCTATGTGCCGGAAATTAAATTATGTTGTGATGATGTTGTCTGTCTTCTCTGCTGTCAGTCTGTCTATCTCTCTATCTCAATCTACAGGGTGAACCAAAAAAGTAACCCCCTACATTTTTTCCTAATTCATTCATTCATTCATTCTGGACATTTATATAGCGCCTCTTCAAGAAACTACTCAGAGGCGCTAATATTTTAGTCAAAAGCAGGAATTTTTAAATAAAATTTTACACAATGAAAGGCAAATCATATTTCCATATAACTGCTAAATGTCAGCACAATATTTCCAACAGAACAAAAGTTATTCAACTATTAGTGACGTCACCCACTGTTTTTGATGGTTTAAAAAGACTTAAAAGTTTTTTCTAATATTTTCGCCGAAATTAAAAACGGTATTTCTTAATAAAGTTCCACAGGCATAAAGGTAGTTCACATTTACATATAGGGACCAATTTTTATTGAAATATCTCAAGCATAAAAAAAGCTGCTGCACTTCTTTTGGGCAAAATGTGTTGCATTACACATTTTTAAATCAAACATTTTTAAATAAACATAGGGGTTACTTTTTTGGTTCACCCTGTACATAGCGCTTCTCTGTTGAGATATCTTGAACTAATACCAAATAAAAGCTACCTGAACCACTTGTTTGTCAACTTCATTAACAGAAACCATATTCAGCACCAATAGATTTGCTCTCTTATTAATGATCGAAATTCACCGAAGTTGGGGCATTAAAGTGAATTAAAAAAGTGAAAATTAATGTGTTGTTAGAGAGTGGAACTATATGAATCTACATTCTGCATCATATAGTGTGCCTGCAAAAAATTCTATGCATGCATTTCTAAACAGTTCACAACATTTAGAGCTCATCATAGAATATCACTTGTACTCTGATCCACAAGCTTAGAAAGTATAGATTCTGTTAAACACAAGAAAAATAAATGTTATAAATAAATATTAATTCATTTTCAGTATCAGTACACACAACAAATTTTCTAATCATCCAAGGAGCAGTCGTGAAACATTGTCCGAATTGAACTGTACGCTGGTTTTTGAGTGTGGCCGAAACAAGATCTTGTTCTCAAGTTGAGTCTTTCTGTTGAGATCGTCAAGATCAGTTGTCGAATAGTGCTGCTTCAGCTGGCTGCGTAACTTTTCTGACGTTCCAGCTAAGCTTCGAGACTAGACGTACAATAAATCGATTTCTACATGTATTTGTCAAAGTATATGTACTTGTGATACATGATTTACTTTTAGTATTAATCAGATATTCATTATGTACTGTGAAGTAACTTCAAAAGTTTACTAATAACAAATTAACAGATGCCTTCCAGCTTTTGCCAGGATAGAGCATAGACAAAGATGTCAAGCGCTTCTGAGTAGTTGTCTTGAGGCGGCGCTTTATAAATTACTGTATTGAATGAATGAATGATAGAAATTGGCTGACAAATCACTGACCAAAAGTCTGCTTCCTATACATGGATAATTGGGTATCCAAGTGTCGCAAGTAATTGCAAAGGTGTCAATAGAAACTATTTTGAAATAATTATGTCAGGTTCATCTGGTTAACAAGCAACAGTTTGGTTCTGAATTTTGAATATATCAAACCTCTTGAATCAGCTTGTCTCTTTCCTCCAGAACCCCCTGAATCCTCAGCTTTTTCATTGCAATTGCGGATTCCATGTCAAATTTCCACTGATCTTCTTGTTCCAGAATTCTGCCAAAACAAATAGGCAACTAATTTCAGAATGCTTTTACACTTAATTACAGTTGAAAACTGGGCTTAAATTTGGCTTCTTTATATCAGTAAATGTTAGTCAAAATACTGTCACAGATATGATGTGAAAGCAAAATAAAAACCTGAAGGCTAATTGGGTCTGGTGTTTAAAGACAGACCGTTTTCCCACTACAATGGCATTATGGCGCTAACAGACTCTAGTAGTCTGTCTCTTGTTGCTTTTTGAGGTCTAAATTAAAATATGCGCCTCTTGACTTGTTAACCTACCTTATTCGAAATCTCTGGTCTCTCATAGACTAAGGGGTCATTGCATAATTACGTCATGCCGAAAATGGCCGTTTTTGACCCACCCACCCACCTTGTCACGCTTCGTCACATCTGTCCATACCCGCCCACCCACCCCCTATAGCATGACGTATTCATTATTACATTATGGAAAACCATTGTAAACTTATTATGCTCCTTGAGCACCAAAGGCCTATATAGCGTAGGTTCCTTCAACACATCGACGATTGTCTACAATATTATTCATTTTTATACGTTTTCGAAAGAAAAGAACTTTCAACTTTTAATTGTAGGCCCCCTAAACTAATGCTTTAACAATATCCATCTGTAGGCCTACATGTAGTTTCAGTCTGCATGGGTACTTTTGGTAGTGCACGATTAGGCTAAGCCTACTCTAATCTTAGGCCCCTAATTCAAATTGTATCAAATAGGATGTTGTAAAGCAATTAAACACAGAATTGAAACAATTGCAATAATTAACATTGCAATAATTTTATTAATGCAGAATAT
>JAQFXW010000509.1:0-18525 GCA_034693945.1 Dendrobaena attemsi
CGCTGCCTCTACCTTATCTGCACATCATCTTATGCAATGTGTTGATAGAATGGTCTATGCTCATTCATTTGGAGGTAGTACATACCTGCTTGCATTCATCCATTTCTCTAAAGAAGCTCCCAATCCCAGCACGGGCAAGTGGAGCAGTCTTACGGCAAAGACGCAAAGGCGGAGAACTAGTTCTAGGAAGCAAGCAGAAGGCCGATAGTGTGCAAGACTTCTCTTGTACAGTCAGAATAAATTATCACCACATATTCCAGTATGCTGCTTAGAGGTTTTCCCAAAGCGACGAGCTGTACTATAACACCTATAATTGTTCAATTTCATTACATTACGGTTCCTTCAAGTGTTGTTCGTTGTTTCCGATGCAGGATGGCCTCGACGCAGAGACGCACACATTCGCAACGAGCTGCTTTACGCAGTTCCGTACACTGTTTCTTCGCACTTTCCTTTCAATTGTCAGGGATACGGTAAGTACTCATGCTAGCAAATATTCTTGTTTGAAAAGTACTCTTGCTAGTAAGTATTCTTCCTTTTAAGTGTTCTTGTTTTGTAAGTACTAAATACTGCTCTTATATTGTATGTACTCTTGTATCTAAGTACTCTTGCCTGTAAGTACCTGTTTTATGTGTACCAGTGGTCCAGTACAGCTGTTAAAGGTATAAATGAGCACTTCCTTCCCCAAGCACTGGATGAAGAGAGGAAATGCCATGCTCAGTGCTCAGCTATTGCAACCTTCAGAGACTGTTACTCTGTAGCAATCTTGGGCAAGTCAGTTATGAGGATTGACCATGCCTTTGTGTGATATATAACTGAGTGTCGTCGCAATTATGATGCTTGTTATTACGTACATCCTAATAATAATAGTCGTAACACAAAACTTCTATAGCGCCCAAAAAGCGTAGTCGCAGGAACCAGTCTATTCACGGGCGCTTAGTCGAATCAGAAGCGTAAGGCAGAGGGTCAAGATCCAGGAAGTCAGGCAGAAAGACAGACAGACAGCTAAACTGGTGATGTTTAGATGTCTTGATACTGTAAAATATTGGCTACGGGTTAAGCATACGTACCGTTCAGAAGCTAATCGACCTAATGCTCGCAGAAGAGACAATTGTCTTTATTGAAACATTCAGTCATTGATGAATTCTAAGAATAGTTGCATGTAGGTTCTGCGTTCTCTGATCAATACAATCGCCATCATTAATGCAGTCTGGTTCATGCTTGTCAGTATTTTATGATGCCCATTTTCATGACATTATTATGGCATCATTAGTGTTGTAGTAGCATTCATATTATAGTATCATACTTAATGGTTTTTAGTTGTATAAAATAATTGTACTTGTAATTAATAGTTTAATTATTTAGTAAGAGTCTCTTTATTTGCCTTTGAAAAATAATGACTGGACCATATATGTTGGAGCAAAGTTGACTCTTCCTCTGTTTCTATGGTTCTTGTTTATCGTTCTTGTTAGACGTTGACTCGGTTGCGTCTGGCGTCTCACCTGGCAACGGGAATTCTCATCGGTCTGTTGTATCTGAACATTGGCAACGACTCGCAGAAAGCGTACAACAACGCCGGTTGTCTCTTCTTCTGCCTGCTCTTTCTCATGTTCACCGCTCTGATGCCGACCGTCCTGACGTGTACGTAGCTCTGATGCTGGCTCGTAATGTTACGCAGTGACCCACTGTAATGCAGATGAACAATGATTTCAATGAATGCGTGTGTTCATGAGGTGTTGCAGAGTGGGTTGAGTTGGTTCAATAAAGTAGGTTGAAGGTGGATTGAAGAAGTGTAAGTTTTGGATCGATGGATCATTACATACAGGATACCTGGATCGAATAAGATGAATTGGAGGGGAGAAATGTACACAACAACATTATATAAATATGTAATCAATGTTATGCTCGTGTATACATTATATAAATATGTAATCAATGTTATACTCATGTATACATTATATAAATATGTAATCAATGTTATACTCATGTATACATTATAGAAATATGTAATCAATGTTATACTCATTGCTGTTATTGAAGTGCAGTGCTACTATGGCTAATACGAGAGACATAATAATGATAATGATTGATGGTTTAGCTTTTGATTTCTGTCTGAATAGTTCCGATGGAGATGTCGGTATTTGTGAAGGAACATCTCAATTACTGGTACAGCCTTAAGGCTTACTACCTGGCGAAGACAATGGCCGATATGCCGTTCCAAGTGAGTTTCCTGGCTCCGGTCAGTTCTTCTTGGTATTAACCATCTCTTCCCTCTACTTATTCTATCCCTTGTTTCATTACATGCTTTTCTTTCATAGGATTTCTTTTGTGTTTATCTCGCCCTCACTCTAATCCATCCTTCCCTGCCTTCCCTCTTTACTCCCATTTCCTTCATTGACCTCAATCAATGAAACAAAATTTATATAGCACCTCTTCAAGAGGTGCCATATGATAGGTGATGTATTAAACCATCAATCATCACCTATCATATAAACAGAGGCAGCCTCAACTTTCGTGCTTTCAACTTTTCTTATTTTCATCCATTGATTTGACATATTTACATCACCTATCATGTTGTGGCAAAGTTGGATTTTACCCTCAATCTGATACACTCACCTGGAAAGGTTTTCTAACACAGATGCTGTATAGATGACTCCATTGTGCTAGAGTGTGAATTATTATTCCTTGTTCTTAAGACCTTACCTATAAAACACTTAAAACTTAAACAATAAACACTGATTATTTTGATGTTTATTTTGTATATATGTAATCTGAAAGCTGTGATGTGTATTTTTGTTATATTTTATCGCATGTTCCCACAGTGCGTTTGCAGGCGGTTCAATAAAGTACATACTTGTTTACTTACTTTCTGTATTTTGATGTTTTATTAAATAACTCTGAGAATTCATATAGCACCTCTTTAAAGACCTACACAGAGTTGTCCTTGGCCCAGCCACAGCTAAAGAAGTATGATTTGAGGTACTTAAACATGGTAGGTGGGTACAAATGGAGCGGTGAGGAAGGCCATTCCAGATGGAGGACCCACAACTGAATTGACCCAGTGATGTCTAGCAGAAGCGTGATCTCGTGGAACGTGAGGTTCGCCGAAGAGCAACGAGCTAGAAGAGTTTCCTTTGTTAGAATACTGGCCAACAATGTTTTTGCTGACATATGAAGTCTGGCAGTGGCTCCGTCTGATCAGGTCGGTAGCGCCTCTGTTGAGGTTACTTTGTATAAATTGACGCCTGCAACTGATGTGTGACTTGTGTCGTTGTGTTTTCAGATCGTGTTTCCGTTGATCTATGGAAGTATCGTTTACTGGATGACCAATCAGCCGCACGAGTTCCTTCGCTTTGCCATGTTCCTGTCGATGTGCATCATGACGTCTCTCGTTGCGCAGTCTCTCGGCCTGCTCATCGGGGCTGGCACTTCTCTACAGGTAAACTAACCCCAGTTAAATCAAAAACATTTTATTCGTTCTCGTTTTAGACATTGAATAGGGACACGTGCATTGTAAGAGCAGTACAAGTGACAAATGGGAAACCAAGAAGGGTTCTAGAACCCACTGAGTAGGGTTACCTATTTAACAGGTAATAATGGTAGATAAAGTTTAGGAATTAGCATAGTTCAAATTTTATGCAAAGGAAACGGTAATACAATTCAGTCTTAACTGAAACTTAACTAGTATGTACAAACAAACTAATATGTACTAAATAGCATTGATCATCCGATTACTTTACTAGTCATTGTGAACCGGAAAAGAACAAACACAATTCTGAACTTTCTTCTGGTGTTGCATTCTCATAGAACTATATGTGTGTAAACAATACAACTGTTTCTATTACTTTGTATGTTTCTTGAGTTTTGTTCGTGCATGACCTTCTCTTCAAATGTTTTTGCCCTTTAACGGTGCTGTGCACTTTGATTTGAATTGTTTCCGCTTCATTTGATTCAATTTTGTTTAATTTCTGTCACCAGGCAGCAGTCTTTCTTGGACCAGTGACGTCAATCCCTATCCTGCTTTTCAGCGGCTTCTTCGTTAACTTTGGGACGATGCCAAAATACCTGGCCTGGCTCTCATACCTATCCTATGTCAGGTAAAGATCGCTCGCTCGGTAGTTGCTTTCTATTTTATTATCTTCATAAAATTTGATGAATGATTGAAGTAATGACTCCTCTGCTTCGTATTTTTTAAGAATTTTATAAGGGTAATTTATTGTTTTTGACCCAAGGTATCAATGATCCCTTAGGATTTATAAGAAGTTATCATTAGTAGCTCAGGATTGATGACTAGGTTGAGCTTTGTCTTCATCTTCCTGCAGTGCAGGGAAGAGTTAAAATCCTGCGCATAAAGACACTGATATTCCAGACTATTACTACTATTATGACGATTTTGAATTCCCGTAACAGCACAGAAATTTGAATCTGATGTGCAGTTAGGAAGAGGAAGCAGTTAGGTACTGAATCCTGATGGTTGAAAGCCCGTTAGGAAAAGTTAGTTCTAGCCGTTTATGTGAGTGACGT
Organism: Dendrobaena attemsi; assembly: GCA_034693945.1. Classification (NCBI taxonomy): domain Eukaryota; kingdom Metazoa; phylum Annelida; class Clitellata; order Crassiclitellata; family Lumbricidae; genus Dendrobaena; species Dendrobaena attemsi. Next base: position 4,522 of record JAQFXW010000509.1, read on the forward strand.
GTTTCTTGCACAGATTCTCCTTCCAGGGAGTTCTTCACGCGGTCTACGGTGGCGACCGCGCAGATCTTGAGTGCAAGACGGACGAAGTCCACCTGTGCGCGTTTCGTCATCCGCCCGACTTCCTGAAGGCGCTCGATGTGTCTGAAGCCAAGTTCTACCTGGACTTGATCATCATGTGCTGCTTTTTCCTCTTCCTCAGAGTTGCCTGCTATCTAATACTCAGGTGGAGAGTCAGGGTCCACTGAGCACAAGTCAAAGTCAAGCACCTCTCGTATCAGCGGCGGATTGAGGATTTCTTGAGTGATGGGGCAAGGGTTATTTCTAAGAGGCGCTACATTCTAGGAAAAAACTGCTAATTAAATTGTAGTGTGGTATGGAAGACCAATACTACAAACTATCTTATACGAAATCGTTTCAGTAAAAATTAGCTGACATAATTTCTATCCTCGCCAAATCAAGAGCACAAGCAAAACAATGTGCATGAACCCTCCAGATGGCTTTAGGCTACACATCCCATATTTTTAGGTAATTTTAAAAAGTAGAGTTGTACCTGGCAAGGAGCTGTTTATAAATCCAGACATCTTCCAGTGATTTTATTTAGTAAGCATGCACTCTGAACGAAAGCCGTTGTTTTGCTACATGTAAATCCGCCACTGTTTGGCATTATGTATGTTAGTCAGAAGTATGCGGCTTGTGAGTCGGGCGAATTAATAAGAGTCCGTATATTCCACCGAATCGCAATGATTCAGGGCAACAGATAATTATTAATACTGTGCACCGTTGAGTCGTTGCATACTGACAAGTCACTGTGTAGTACTGCATACTATTGAGTCGTTGCTTGATTAGTCAGTGCACACTGAGGAGTCGCTGTGTACTGACAAGTCAGGAAACCATTGATAGGCCAGCACTTACCTTTGGCGACTGTGAAGCTTCGATATTTTTGGATATTTATCTGACCGTCACCGACTGACGTTTTAGAAATTCCTCGTTTCTCGTACAGTGTTCTGTTTGAAAGTTTTCGCTAGACAAATATGACCAAAGGAAACAGACTGGAATTCTGTTGATATTTTTACTAGTCATTTAGAGCCTGAAATTACGAAACTAGAACAATTATGAACTTTCTGTAGAAGTTGCATTTAAATAGAACTATATTTGTATGAAGTGACTCTTAAGTTACTTTGTTAATTGCAGTGACGTCTTTGCAGTGGGACCAGAGTTACCGTTATTGTCATTATTAATAATTTATTATTATTTATTATTAGAACTTGGTCTTTCCCGTGTAGTTTTGCCCAATGTATTTATTATTACTATTTTATTATTGTTGTGCTTTTATATTGCACTGTAACGTAGGAAATAAACGTGAAGAGCAAAGAACAAGATTTGTAGGAAGTGGCTCTAAAGTTACTTTGTTAATTGCAATGACATCTTTGCAGTGAGACCACAGTGATGATTGAAACTGATCGGAGGTAGACAGGGCCATTTTAAGGTTGTCGTAAGCCATAGGCACTCTCGCATTCATAGGCCCCAACTGCAAACTCTGCATTAGAGCTGAATACATTCACATTAGGCCTGCTTTATGTCATCTGACTGATGTGTGCAAGCTTACTTATGAAATTCATGAATGGATCCAGGTTTGGTTTTACTTATTGAAATAGTTTTTATTGGTTATTCAATGCACTGATGCAATATTTCTGGTTTATGAGGTCAATGACGGGACAGGAACTAAATTTATTTTTGTCTCATTTTTTACTTTCATAGGCCCATACAAAGTTGGCAGGCCCCTAGGCACAGTTCTATTGAAAGAAATGGCCCTGGAGGACAGTGGAGGTAGAGTGATCTGGTTTATTAAGTCAAGATACAAAATATATCTTCATCGAGTAGTTTTAGAACATCTTGCTCGCAGGCAGGAGAGAGTAAACAGACGTCTTAAATATTTTAGAAAGTGTGTCCCTCTTTCGTAATACGTGTCTTCCAGAACTCTAACTGAGCTGTCATGCTTTTTAATTTTGTGAAGCCATTCGTTTGATTCAATCGATCTGAATTTCACAAACCTTCCCCATTGGCAGCCTTGGGTGCAGTAGGTCTTCTAGGGGTGGCTGCAAACTCTTCAAGTTGTCACAATTCGTAAAAACTATACACATGAAACTAGTCGTCGCAGTTTTTGGCAGCTATATCGAGAACTGTCGCGTGACAACAAGATCATGTTATAACAAGTTTATGTTCTATAGTTGAACTATTTTGGGATCCATGTTGTATCAGACTTCACTTTGCAGTGCTCTCGCACGTATCCAGAGTATAATTGACATCTGAATTGGCTCTTGCAATTATGATTATTATAATTATGTGGTAGCTTCAGGAGTGTGGAGCTTTGGGCTCCTGCACGTCATTCAGTACCTGTAACATGTACAACTTGGGGTTAATTTGTACAATGTTGCGCTTCCTTTGCTTTAGTCAAAAAGATCCTACCTCAGGCTTAATATAATGGTCTGCTATGTTGTGACGCATTTTGCAGCTACTGCTGTAAAATGCAGCAAAGAAATGGTTTGAGTGCTTAATTAGTAGGTCCTAATGCATGTGCATTGTGCCTATACTGAATTGATGTGCAGTTGTGCGCATGTTCTTACTATTAATTTGCTGTGCCTTGGTAACATTCCGTAAGATTAAATTTTAACAAATGCTTTGGAAAAAGTAATTAGTATTATTCCTTGAACAACCAGGGTCTTGTCACAAGGATTGAATAAAAAAAAAACGGGGACAACTTTTTGTGTATGTACAATTGTATATTCGCTAATTATCTAGAATAGAAAAACATGCAGTGTTATTACTATGCTGGTTTTGTCATTATGAATTTATTCTTGTTTCCCTATGAGCTGCATTTAGGATTTTGATATTAATTAAAGCGGAAGATGCCTGGCATCAATGTGCTTAGACAAAGAATATTGTTTTTCCGTGTGATTGGGTGTATTTTATTTAAAAACATAAATTATTAATGCTAATACTCTTCACGTAACAACAAAATTCTAGTCTTTTGTCTTCTTAATGCAGCATCTAGTAGCGTGATCAACAGACACTGATTATGCTTCATAGTATACCGGTAGTTTATTGTTGCCATATTATTACTACAATCAATATGAACATTAGTTTATGACTCTGCAAAATATATAAATTGGATGTGTTACGTCTGACAGATTAATGGCTTTGGCTGAATGATTTGTTTCTTTGGTGTTAATCAAACAAGCCGTGCTTATCACGAATCACAAATCTGCAGATGACTTTAGCCTACTCAAACTCTGTGCCATAATATTATTATCTGATTAGGTTTTATTGAACATTGTGCACACGCGTCTAATTACTCCGGTTCACAACTTCACATCGTGTTTTTCTCCGCCCTTGCCAGGTGCAAGGGTTTACGAGGGCATTCGGAAAACCTGCCAGGCACTTCCTTTGATATCTAAAGTAGTACATGTGATAAACAACTGGAGCACGATGGGGCACGGTGGCCAATTGGTTAGAGCACCCCATTTTAATTATGGAGAGTACGCGGGTTCGAACCTTGCCCAACAGTTGCTGTGTATAGGGTCCGTGAGCAAGTCCATCACTCGCCAATTGCTCAGCACCATCGATGTTCGATCGTGTCTTCGTATGCACTTTTGAACTGCAGACGGAGGGCAATGTCAAAATACGTTGTATTGTATAAAGCATGTTTTTTTAGTACGTGAAGCAATTGCTTTATTTTCGAAGTGTTAATAAATATGTAAAGCACCACAATTTTTATCATCTGCTTGATTTGCATGTTCTGACTAGATGAAGCACACATACTTCAGTAGCAAAAGTGCAAATAATATATAATACCGAAAGCATATTTCTGAAGCTTTAAGGTCTCGCTGTGTCATTTATTTGTGGAGGAACTTAATCAAAGAAATGATGATCATTTGTTGTGTTGTGTAGAAGAGATTTTGTGTTTTTAAATGAGTCCTTTGCAGGATGATTGCCTAATCGTCTTTCTAAATACAACTGATAATATTATGGTTGTGAGCAGGCGCTAAAGCTTTCGAACTCTCTTCACTCATGTAAACTGGTTGCATTCGAGAGCTAAAAAAACAATGCATTATTGCACACCGATAACTCTGTGCAAAATTTATTTTGTTGTAAATGAGAGCACACAGAAGTAGAATGTACAAAATATTCTTGTATTCAGTTGATAGGTTGTAAAATTTGTCACCTTTTATTTAAGTGTTGTAACATACTGTTGTTGATGGGGAGTTGAACCCCTCGAAATAATATTTAATTAGGTCTTGTGACCCTAAATGCTTTTATTCGGATATTTATTTAGTTTTTTAATCGTCGTAAAGAAACAAGATTGCCATTTGTCATGCGGACATTTTAAAACTAGAAGAAACTACAGTTTCACATAGGCACTTTGTTATCAAATGTTACACATGTTAACAGCAAATCATGTTATCAGGCATAACATACAATGTAGTTAACGTATGCACAGTGGTTTTCAACATTCTTTGCTCATCATGGAACCTTGAATTTAACCCAGAAATATTCAAGATATCGATATGGCTGTAACTTGTAATGTGGAAGTAGTGTTTAGATTTCAGAATGTTAAATGCTGAAGATTAGTTATGACATTTCAGCTGGTGTTGGCTACTGTATCGCATCATACAGACGATAGTGGATTATGATTATATAAGAGCCAGAGTAGACTCCTTCAGACCTAACTCACTTCAGCATACTAAGCGAAATATAAGCTGCAATGATACCTTCAAGTAATTTTGTTATTATTTTATCATAGAAAAGTCTGTAGAAATATTGTCCAAAAGCTGTAAAGAATTTTGCTCTGTAAATTCGGTTTGTGTTTTAATTTAAATTTAATTTTATGCTGTGGCAGAAACCCAGTTGAAAACCATTGCATCTTATAACATCAACTGATAGAGTAATATGCACAACATAGATAAGAGTTTTAATGTGCATCTATGAACAGAAACTGCTCAACGTTAGTAACAAGTTAACATAATTATACACGTGTGAACAACACAGTATATATTTTACGGAGAGATGTGCATCTGAAGAAAGGCTGAACCGTGTAACGTCTGGTTAATAACAAAATACCGGTTCTGTAAATGACAACATAGTAAGAGTTGAATAATCGAAATCTCCAAACAGTTGACACCAATGACCCAACACCGTTGCAAGTTCTTCCTGCCTATCTAAAGCATAATGAAAGACTTTGAAAAGACAAAATTTTAGGCCGATTGAAAGACAATGAGGGTGGGCAAAGAAACTGATATACGAACAGATCACACGAGACTAGACTGCAAGAAGCGTGCAAAGGTATTACGAGGACAGAAAGTGAACCGAGAAATGTAGGATAGATTTCAGTGAAAGAACCGACAGGATACAGAAGGAATATTTAAAACAAAAGATCTGGAAAACTATTAAGAATTAATGAAAATGATGCACAACTGCACATAAAGAGTAACACAAACGCCGAATTAAACGAAAAGCGATGTAGAGCTCCCAAATTGTACATCAAATAACGTGAAATAAACAAATCACGGCAATAGAATTGAAAACTAAACCCTAATACATCTTCCAAAGCATGATCTCATCATAAATTCTGATATGGTCGCCAAACGGTAGCAAGCTTCTGGAGTACATACAATGTCATACATGTATACACTCTGTTATACAGCTTGAAAAGTACTCGAATACATCCACTGCAACATTATGGTTGCCTATCAGGTATGCATGTCTGGGATAAACCATATTCAGAGGCTAAGATTTTCTCACAACTTGGGATGTCACGCTTGTCCCCTCCGACAAAACTTTGGGGGGGGGGGGCAGCACCTCTGTGTTACCTCCATGATTTCCACCATTGCTCTGCCTCATACTGACATAGTCTAAAGACTGCTGTTGAGCAGTGCCTCCATCTGATTGGGTCAGGAGCACCTGACAGTGTGCTGAATTTACTGTAAGAGGTGCTTTATAAAATGAAGCTTACAATTACGCTTACTAAACTACAGAACTGATTGCTAATGATTTGATGACATCCCATGATTATCAGGAAATGTTACGTCAAAGGACGTTGACTGCATTATTTGCATCAGGTGCTGAATGTCTGAAATAATTTTGAACAGTTTCAGGAATGTTATATAATATTTACACAATGCAATTAACAGTAACGAACCAATTATCATATCTTATACAAGTACTGCCAAACAATGAGTTCCAATTTAATACTAAAGTGAGAAATACAACAACAATATTACTAGGAGTAATATTTATAACGTATGCATCATCGCTGTAATTAAAAATAAAACTTCAACAAGTGACTGCGAAAATAAAGAGTGCTGCAACAAAATGGACATCACATTTTCTTTTCAAAATTCCAATTCTAAACGGACGGAGAGTATTTATTAGAAACCAAGGACCCGCACTTTCGATCATGACAACCTCAATTCTCGTCCAGTGATGGGAGAAAATCCCTAACTATCGACATTTCTCATCGTAAACGATGCATTTCAGATCTACGTGAAGCAGCTGCATTAACGTTTCGTTTGTCGTCTAACTTAACAACACATTAGACAGCATAGAAACATGAAAACTGTGGTGTATCTTGTTCACTAGACTCGAATCAAATCAAATCACTATTGCAATCCAAAGCTAACCTAACACGGGGTATTGCAACGCGATGTTTCCCCACCTTGAAACCCAAGATTCTTACTCTGCATCTGAAAAGACTCCAGGAGTTAATCTTGCAGACTTGATTTCTACGTAATAAAGCTGGTCTCACTGACACAACTTTACTGTGGCACTGTGAAATTTTGAAGAAGTACATTTATTGCGTTCTATTGTAAATCTGAAGTGAAGTTTCTTACAATTCAGAGACTTTATCACTCTTACTATCTACAGCAACAATTTCACAACACAACCGGATCAATTACGCACAGAAAACCTGCAAATGTAAACATCAGGTCTTCAAACATGTTCTGTGGAAATACACAGCTTAAACCTCGATATTTACATACCAATAATTTTAGTAAAGTTCTAACTGAAATTGTAAATGGGACTTGAAAGCAGAAACCTCTGGGACTAGACTGCATGACTACATCTGAAAATTAAAATGACTTTAACACTTAATTTATTCATATTCTGAGACAATGACTAGCAGCTAGCCATTTATATAGCGCCTATTCAAACTCTGCCACTTGTATGTATGACTTCTGTGAAATACTGAAGTATGATAACCGTGCCTGCACAGATATGTTGTTGATAAGCACCATACAGTTACATTCACCACCAGTTGTCAGCAGCAAAACAAGGACTGCAAGAGAGACAATTGGCCCCACTCAAGCACTTCATACCCATGGTTGCCCAGGGCTACTTTCTAGGACTGCTTCCCTTTCTATGCATGCAATATTCACTGCATTCTGATTCTTCGGAGTTTCCCAAATCAGTATGACCTGCCTACTTATACTCCAAGCGACTCTGTTCGTACATTCTGAAATTAAACATAATTAGTAAATACCCTGCTAAGATCTTGGGAAAGCATAGCAACAAGTTACGTAATCCACATCATCAAAACTTCAGTGAACTTTAACAGAAAAACCCCGTCGTTCAAGAAAATGTTCAAATTGTGCCTTGCCTTCAAGACCGGGTGCAAGCAAAAAAAAGCGAAAACAAAGACCAAAGCCAGATCAATGCAGAAAATGGCCAATCAATTGATCCATAAGATCCACATACAAATCAATAGATTCAATACACTTTCAAAGTAACATCAGCATTTTGCCATTGTAGGCTATTTATTGTGCAAAGTCATCCGTTTCAAACAGATCTTGACAAATTGTGCAAGGTATTTTGCAATTTCTTAAAGACATAGCCAATTAATGTATTATAATATACATATCTATATAATTATTGTATAATATTATACCTGTACAATTTTATCTTAAAATAATATTTACTGGTGCATTGCGTCATTGTGAAGAAATAAAGATCTTATGCAAGCGGAGAAATAATAGTTAATGGCAAGTCAACATGACAAGCAATATAACAGACGTTATGTGTGAATATCAGTTCAGAAGTTTCTTCGTATTTCGCGTGATACACAGATGCGTAGATGTACGTGGGAGTAAACGACAGATCATACAAAGGCCGGAGGATGATCGCTCGAAATGATCAAGCAACGATCAACGGTTCGTCATCTGAGAAACACTGGATCATAGGTTGATCTTCTTCGGCTGAAATCACAAAATTACAAATAATTATACCGTTAATCGGTGCTGGAGTGGCAAAACTACATGCTCCAACCTAGGCCTACAGCAGATTGTCCGAAAGACTGAAGGGATGAGTTTGTTACAATCAAACGTACCATACGCGCACACACGTATACATACAAGCATTATGTCTCTTCGACTGGGAGCGCCTCTGAGTAGGTGCCTGAAGAAGGGCTATGCAAATTCTTGAAATGAATATCTATTGGCCTGACACAAAAAAATCATTTTTAACAACACCCATTCTTAATTGTGCAAATCACTTGTATCTGAAGGCCTCGTCGTATGATCTTCATTCACCATATGCATTATGCACGCTCAACAACAAACAACAAGAAAGCTAATGTTGTCTATAAGAAACAACGGGGAAGAAGTGCTCACTTGTTGTATGTATTTCTTAATCCTACGTGGCCAATACGCATTCCATGGTTACTAACACTTGCAGTTGTTGTTGGACTACCCTCTGCTCGCTTCCCCGTCATTCTTCCGGTTCTACCTAAGGTCTCCTCAAGAAAATTTTCTTTTGTGATCTGGCCTAGAGCGTGACTGCCTCGAAACTTTAAAGGGTGCTATATAAATATTTTGGTTAATTGATTGATTGTTATTGCTATCTTGCGAGCCTTGTTGTTGCCGAATATCAATGGCACTATTTTGATTTTGGTTGATGCTATTTCTGTTGCTAGTTTTTAATTTTATGTAGCTACTGTTGCTAAGTGCTGTTGCGAATGCAGTAGTAACGATGCCTACGAACCCAGATCGTTGAAGGTGGCGCTGTTGGACCGACAGTCGTAACGACTGCTTGTGTAGGACAGCAGACTGTACTGCAGACGACGGTGACGAACGACGTAGACTGAGAGCGATATTGCAAGAGCAAGGACGACGACGGCTGCGGGAACGAGCAGGCTCACGAGCAGCGTGCTCTCTTTGCTCAGCAACATACTCGAGCCACCAGAGTCATCCTTCTTCTTCGGCTTAAGGCCAGATAGCTTGGCTGAAACAACACAATACAACTTAATGCCACTTATCACCCTTCTAACAATCAGTTCAGAAGTGCACACACGATCATACATAGAGCAGATCACTGTGAAGAATTCTCAAAAAAGGTGCTTGACAGCTGATACAGATACCTTTCATTATTTATTTACTTTTATTTTTTTTATTTATTTATTCACACATTTCTATACCGCCCCTTCAAGTCTCCTGCTACTCAGATGCGGTCCCGACTACACCCCGGAGGTGTGTCGGAGTTTACACGCCGAAGCGCCACGAGCAATTGTGAGGGAAGGACTTGCTCAAGGTCCTTACGCGGCGGGTGGGATTTTAAATCTGCTATACCCTTCGGTTGCAAGGCGGCGACCTTCACCACTACACTACCGCGCTCCACAAATAAATGTATTTAATATTTATTATAACGCGTACGTCTACTATAATAATTAATCTTCGTTTGTTAACACTCAAACCGTTCAATCACATGTACTGGTATCGGATACTGTTAAAGGATAATATAAATTATAACTGTTTCTTCTTCCATCTACTCTAAGCATTAACTACGATAGATCTGAAACAATAATAATTGTAAGGCTACATGTAATTCTCCTTTGTACTATGTTAACTGACGGCGGATTGTCAGATTGTGCTCTTAAACAAAGATACAATACAATACAATTTATAATTATAGTTTATGACGCAAGTGCAGTGAAGATAAGAGCGTTGTTCCTCCTGTTCAGCTCTAGCACTGAGTCACTTTTATTCGGGGAATCAGACGAACTTCAAAGTTCGATGAAGTCATCGTTATTGCTGTAATCTCCTCTGCATTGATCTTGTCCTGGCCCTCTGGTGGTCGGATGTGGAAACGCTGGACGAGACTCGTGAGAAAGAGAAAGACGCTCTGGCGACCTAGAATCTCTCCAGTACAGGAACGCTTTCCTATTATAGAACAGAAGTCACAGAACACTTTCACGTAAAAGTGAAAGGTCTACAACGCATCGCGTATACTAAGCCATGTCTACAAGATCAATCAGTGGTTGATAGTCCATGACATCTTAATCGCCAGAGAACCAAAACAATCGACCATGTGGCTCCCAGTTGTACTAAAATATCGCAACATAAAATAATGAGCAATTCTTAATTTAGTGCCTTTCAATGTCCTACGCCGCTCGAGATACAGTACATAGAATGTTTGAGTATACGTGGCATAGGTTTTATTCGCGCAGTTCTATACCCGCCCCTTCAAGTCTCCTATTAGTCAGAGGCGTTCCCGACTACTTCTCGGAGGTGTGTCAGAGTGAGAGAGAGAGAGAGAGAGAGAGAGAAAGAATAAAAGAAAGAAATAAAGAAAAAAGAAAAAAAGACAGAAAGAAAGTTCATTGGACAATCTCCTTTAAATTCAATCAATCAGTCAATCAATCAAAATTTATATAACGCCCCTTCAAGGTTTCTACTCCGAGGAGCTCCCGACCCAGTCCATGCAGAAGGAAACAGTTTAAGCAATCCAAGAAGTAGCAAAATCCACCGCACGTCCTAGATCGGTGTTAACACGTCGAAACGCACACCTACTACATGTATTGACACTGAAAAGACATTTTGATTGTAGACCTACAGTAACTTCATTGAATTGTAATTTGTTTTTCCTGACGAGACACTGGAAGACATTGACGCTGAAAGTGAAACGATGTCTCCGCACTACATAAGCTTACCCAATCCAAATGAAATCACTTTATTGTTCAACTTGTTCTCTTTGTCTAGAAATCTCTCTGGTCTGAAGCACTCCGGATTCTCCCAGGTCTTCGGGTCCATGTGAACGCTGTAGACATTTGGCATGACCTAAATGAGAACGATTTTGAACAGTGTTAGTTCGGTGAACGAAACTAAAGCGAGAACGAAAAAATGAGAACTTAAACGAGTACGGAAAAGAAATTGTGAACTGAAACTAAATAAGAACGAAAATGATTTGAGACATAACGAATAAGAACGAAAACGATATTGAATTCTTGATCGAAAACATTACTGTTGAAAATGCGACCCCGTTGCTTCCTAGAATTTTCGGCGGCAACGTAGGTAAACGGTGCGCATCAAGACCCCCTATACAGCTGAAGGCAGTGCCGTAGCACCAAAAAGGCAAAAACACAGTATTTACTGTCAACAATAATTATGGATAGTGAATGCTGTATTGTCGGATAATCACATATTGTCATTTGCTAAAACATCATATTTGCAGTACACCAAAATTTGATTTTATAGCAGTCCTGACTTAAGAAGACTGATCTCGACCTGATTTGACTAAACCTGACCTATTTTGACCTGACCTGATTTGACTAAACCTGACCTAGGCCTATTCTGACCTGACCTGGCTTTTGACCTAAACCTACTCAGTCGTGACTGCTTTACCAACTGCGCCAGCCACGTACTGTTGCCTGTTCCCTCACTGCTTCTTCTACTTCCACCCTCATTCATGCCTTCGTTACAACTAAACTGGATTACTGCTGCTCACTCTATGATGGTCTCCCGGCTGGTCGACTGGAGTGCCTGGATCGGGTCCTGCATGCACTCGGCCGCCCGAATCATTAGACTTATGCCTACATTATATAAATTTTGATTGATTGATTTTGTTTTGTTTTGATTATGTTGTACAATGTTTTCAGCTACAGTATATGCATGATGTTCTACACTGGCTCCTCTCTGAGCAGCTGATTGCTTAAAGGATGGCTGCCCTGGTTTGGCGCTGCCTTTCTCCCACTTGTCTTCGGGAACTCTGCTAAACTCTTCAGCACTAAAAGTTCTATGTCACTCCGCTCATCTGAACAGGGTCTTCTTCAAGTTCCTTTCTCACGTACCTCCACAGAACAGAACCGTGCCCCTAGACCTGAAATGGACTCCCTATTGAGCTATGCCTTTTTCCAAGGTCTGTCTCGCCAAGGTTCTTTTTTCATCTTAAGACTGTTCTGCTTAGCCGCGCTGGAGTTGAAAGTGTCTCTGATCAGTTTTCTTGAAGAGGCGCTATATAAATGTCCAAAACGAATGAATGAATGACTCACCCAGAAACACTTCCCAGTCCATACTTACTATGCATCCTTGAGGAATGTCGTATCCAAGCAATTTAGTGTCTTTGAGAGGCGAGTGTGGTATAAGAAATGGAACCACGGTACGTCGTCTCATAACTTCAAGTATCACAGCTTCTGTGTATGGTAGACGTGGTTTATCATCCAGCGACGGAAGTCTATCTCCTGGCACCATCTCATCGATCTCTTTTTGAAAGCGGTACTGTACCTCTGGATGGTTTGCTAATTCCACCATTGCCCACTCCAACGTCGACGGCACAGTTTCTGCACTACCGAAGCATAGATCACGAAGAATGAAGAGTAGGGTCTGATGGTCGTAAGTGCTACTACCCTCGATTTCCAGATACCTCCCGATAAACGTAGCCTCGGATTCGGTGGATTTGACGAACTTTATTCCCTCTTCAATGGAGTTCAGCAGATTCTGGCAGGTCGTTCGCATACAGTCGACCTTCCGGCGAAAGCTTGGCAAGAAGCGCACAACGGGAGCCATGTTGAGAGTAAGGTCCATGTTGAAAAGGCACTCCCTGGAATTTTCAATTATCGTAGAATGTTCTTTCGGAAAGGATTGCAAGAACGTCCGGCCGAACAGAATGCTCACGAGGACGTTTGACGTGGAAAAGGTGAACGTCCATTTTGGATTGAACGAACGCCCTTCTAGTTTTGCTAGCTCCACGGTTAGGTTTTCCACCTCTTGCTGAATCCGTGTCTCCATGACTCTCTCTGATCCGAATCCGAATTCCTTCAGGATCGTTAAGACCAATCTGTGGTTCTTCTTGAATCGCTCGTCGTATGGCACGAAAATTATACCTAACTCAAAGAAAACACCTGCATTGGGGCCTCTAATAATTTATAATATTATAGTTAGGCTCCTAAAATGTTAGAAGTAGCCTAGCTGTTTCAGTTGCAATATTATCGTACGGGTGAGACCTACTAGAATACGTATAGGCCTATATTCGTTCTAGCTTTGACAATGATATATTTTTCCAAAAATAGGCAATCTAATTTCATTCCTTCATTTTATCTTTAGCCATAACGGCTTTCATGTACACTATAGAAAATTCTAAGAGTAGAGAGCAATCATTGGTGTGATTGAAACTACATTAAATTTGGTTAAACCTGGAGGTGCGTTATCTCGATGGTTAGATTCAGAGTCTACCTCTGCGCTCGTGGTTGATGACTTTATCCTCAATCCAGAATGAACCTCTGTCGGCGAAGGTTTCCGATTGTCTGACCATAGCACTGAAAATCGTCTCGTAGTCAGACAGCACGACTATCGTCCTATAGCAGAAACCAAGGAAGAAAGGCAACCCGATGTAAACTGATATGCTGTGTAATTATTGCTTTCAGTAGCGGTGATTGTATACAGTTCTGATTACACAATCACGTCAATTAACGATGTGAAATGGAATTTGCAATGGGATAAATTTGTTGCCAAATCATCGTAGATGCGTCATCATCATCGTAGTTGCGTCATCATCATCATCAGTATCAGCAGCATTATCCTCCGCATCATCATAACCTTCTTTCACAACAACGATAACGATGATAATAATAATAATAATAATAATTTGAAATCCCCAGGGATCATTGATACCTGGGGTAAAAAAATAATAATAATAATAATAATGTATCATAATCTTAAACTCCAGACGTCATCCTACCGC
>JAQFXW010000510.1:0-18523 GCA_034693945.1 Dendrobaena attemsi
TAAATTTTTCGTAAGATGAGTTGCGAAATTTTTGGGCCCACCCTTACTGAATTTCTAGATCCGCCGCTGCGGACGACCATGGTGAAAGATCTTTCACCATGCGGACGACTAAGCAAATTATAATGTTGATGATATTAGCTATAGGCCTAGTAGGCCTATACATTATTTCATGCAACTTAGCGCAGATCCCATGTGAGGAACAATATTAATTAAGTATAATCTTGGCGGAATTTATCAGAGGCTAAGAGGGCTAAACCCCATGGAGAATTTGTGATTTGTTAGTCCCATGCAATAGTTAGCGTTCTGAGAGGTTGAGCCCAATCTAGCGATCAATTGTCGGATGTGATGACAAAGTTTTCCAGACTCTCCAGTTCAACAAGCGAACCGCGAAAGGCCACCGAGTCAAAATAGCCTATCGCTGGCTGGCTGGTGAGTGAAATGCGCTGGAGCAAGAAACAAGTTTCCCTATAGGCCTGTAACAGTACTGTCGCCTGTAGGCCTAACCATGCAATGCGCTAAGTTTCGACCGAGGTCTGATAAAGGTTTAACCGGGTGGTGTTACTAGGTCCTAGAGTTTCGAAAGCCAGCGGTAAGAAGTATAGGCCTAGGCGTAGTGTGTGTTTAAAAGAGCACAGACGTATTTGGTGTTTTCCTCTCTGAAGCGATCTCAACGCGCCTGAGGGTGCAATGGTGTCAATGAACGTAGCATCACAGTATATGTAATTATATATACTGTGGTACAGTGGTAGCATCACAGTAAGCTTATATATAATTACACAGTACATCGATAATTATATATACTGTGGTAGCATCACACACAATAATTATGTCAATCTGCGCGCCATGGGATCGTGGGATTCGTGGACAAGCCTTCTGCTATCTGCGCGCATTGATAAACCTGATGGTTCCTTGATGGAAAGATCTGAATTCCTGCTTTTATGAGGGAGCGATGGACTAATCGTTGAGTGAGCAATGCCGTACGTGCTTTGTTTCGTCCGAAACAAAGGGAGCAAAGACAAGTCGTGGCAGCCTCACACATTGGGCACCACACGTACATGCGTGAGGCTCGCAAATTGCTGCCCAAATTGAGACAATTAGGCTAAGGAGCATGCCAGCCGCCCCTCACATCCTCATCGCTCAATCTCATTCTCAACCCGCGTGCTGTTACGGGCAAGGCATGCAGCCAGTCACCTGCATGAGCTGATGAGATGGCTTTAGCGATCGAGTACCTTCATTCTAGTAATCTTGTTAGTTCAGTTTATCTTGGAATATTGTAGGCCTATGCCTAGTAATGGACTGCTGAATTAGTGGTTGTCGGAAACTTGTCCCAGAGAGCTTATAAATTATTGTTGTCGCGTTGGAATGTTTTCTGTATCAGTATAAGCCTATTATAGTTCCCATTCTGGTGCACCATTCAAACGTTGTAGATCAATTGGGCCTTGAAATGTGGAGGGAGGTGGAGTGACGAGAGAATAAGAGGAAGAGTAGGGCCTACTCGCAGCTGATTCCAAGAAAGCAGGAAGTGCCAGCCAAGAGACTTTCAAATCAAATCAAATCAAAATCACTTTATCGACACACACACACCATAACATGAGAAGCATTGGTCATTTAGTATGTTCTGCAGTGTCAATAGGGAGGCCCATAACGTACCATAGTCCCGAAAAGGAGGACCACCTAAGTGCATAAACATTTTAGATGACGATACAGAAAAATCAACATTATGACATCGTTCTGTAGTTATCTTAACTAGATATATAATTATTTTTGTTCAAGTTTAATGATGACTTATTGGCCATAAACCACGTTGAGATCAGTTCTAGTTCTGTCTTCAGCAGGTTGTATATGTTTTCATAAGATTTATGTGAAAGAAAGAAATTTAGAGTCATCAGCAAATAGTATGAAGTGGAGGAGTGAAGAGGTATTTGGTGGGTCATTGATATATAGGATGAATAGCAAAGGACAAAGTATTGAGCCCTGATCGCTGTACACCATACTTAATTAGTTGAAATAAAGAAAGGGCATTATTATATTTTTCGATTTGATAGATAATTTCTGAACCGGGAGAGAGGGAGGCCCCTTATACCATAGTTTTCAAGTTTTTAGGAGTATACCGTGGTCGACTGTATCAAAAGCCTTCGAAAGGTCCAAGAAAATTCCTATGGAGTATTCATTATAATTGTCTATGACTTGAGTTATTTTATCTTGAATATTCAAAACTGACATTAATGTGGAGTGTCCGGGTCTAAACCCATGTTGAGAAGGATATAGAATGTTCTTCTTAGTAACATACGGTAGTTGTTTAATCTCTTATACATAACTTTTTCCAACAGTTTAGCAAAGATCGGTAGTATTGATATAGGTCTGTGGGATCTGTGTTTCACCCTGTTTGAAAATTGGAGTAAACGTGGATAGTTTCATACCATTCCTTAGGCCCTATGTCTAGACCACCCATCTTTGTGGGAAGTGAGGCCTGTGTCCATTGTCGACCAGGCTGTAATCTAGTCCCCCAATTCTGGGGGAATCACGAAAGTTGGGAGGGGAAAATCCTATTATTTTACTATACCCATACCCTTATTAAAAGAATTTCCTGGGGAATGCCAATTTTGGGGTGGGGAACTTCCCTCCTACGCTGGTCTAGATTAATCACTGATTGTCGACGTAGCTGGAATTGGTTTCAATGCTACCAGGCCAGTAGGCCTAAGTCCACTTTTACAGTTAGGCCTATTTAGATTATTTTGATTTAATTGTTTGCTATAGTTACAACTACCGGAAGCCTAATCAGCGGCACCGTATTACACTTATACATGGACGTTGTCATGTTTCCTGACTTGCATGGGTAGGCCTAGTGCCTACCACATGTAGGCCTACTGTAGCAGCATCCAACCTGTCAAACGTTTACAATAATTTGCCTGGTAGTTAAGCCGCGCATACTGACATGTGCGTGAGTTTATGTGTGTGTGTGTGTGACCATGTGCGGAGTTTATCTGGGGCTAGAGGCTATTCCCCATGGAGAAATTCTTAGCCTACTTCTTAGTGTCATGCATTAGCCTACTTAGCCCCACGAGGTTGAACCTCCATTGGTAAGTAGGCTAATACATTCTAGAAACGAAGGTAGCCTATATCGACTATAAAAGTCATAAACTTTTTGGCAAAATTGGCGTATGCGATGAATAAAATTTTCAGAAGTTAGGACTAAAAAAGATCAACTTTCTTTCCCAACTTGAAGCCCTCATGATCGGAACCCAAACTCCGCGCTCATGTGTGCGCCTGCGCGTGACGCTTGTGCCTGTGTCTGATTGAGCCTGTCTGTCTGTCTGTCTGTCTGTCTGTCTGAATTTACAGCATGCAAAAAATGTCATAGCACTGGAAGACGCGGCAGATGTTCTGCATGCAGCTGTAGGCCTATAATAGTTATATGCAACGGGCAATATTGCACTGCGCCACAGCTGATCCGCTTGCATAGGCCCTATGTGGTCATAGAGGAACACACGATGACTGGATAGGGACTTTGTAGAAATAGACTGCAGCAGAGTATAGAGCTATTGTACTATAATGTTCCCAGCGGAGATCGCCAATATTTTATTGAACTCTTCCGGGGCGACATCATCGCGAACGGGAGCCAAGCATGCCGCCGCCGCTCAGAACAATAGACTGATAATGTTACTCATCACAGCAACAGCCTGTCCAATGCTGTATATGCCCATGCCTTTTGTGCATGTAGATAAACAGAGAACATGCGCATAATTTTAGACAGGATTCTCGATTCAGTGGAGCGGGTTAGACCACAGTGACGGGCCCGTGTGAGTGAGTGAGTGCTTGGGTGTTGAACACGTTACGAGCATCAGTTAGGCCGAAGTTGGCCACTCTGGAAACTGAACGAGCGTTAGCATCACCGGATTTAGGAGCTCTAATCATAAGCCTATTATAGCCAATAGGCCTATAGACTATAACTAATATCGTTAACAGTTACTGCAGGCTATACTATAGGCCTAGTTATTAACTATTATAGGCTGTATAATTATATAATTAAACACTTGTGCTAACGATATTGATAGGCCCAAAGTAAGCTTGCGACTTTGATAATGCTAGAAATATAAGCTTAAGCTTATAATCAATTCGTTCCTAGAAGTTAGACTTTTGTGAAGAACACTAGAATCACTGGAATCTGCCATGACACGTAGACCTACGTACGTTATCCTACTCGAGTGATTGCATATGTTATAATAATGCGACCCTTTCAAAAGCACGTCCATGTGAAGGAGACCTTGTTTGTCGTCGTCTTCCTCTGCTTGTCTCAGTTTGTCGTGAGTCATGCTAACTCTGCACGTACCCGGGTGAAGCAGGTCACTCGTCGCAATTCCTGGATGCTCAACAACATCTCTCATGGTAGCGACCGGTCTGCAGCAGCTGCTTCAGGAGCCACGACATCATCGCTCGAGGGGTCTGGCGGTAAGTGGAAAGACAAGGACCGACAACGAAGGGAAGGACAGCGTAGCATGACATCCCACCAGGTATACGCCTCCGCAGCGTACGGCCACCATCAAGGGCAGTTTCACCAGCAGCAAAAACAGTATCAGCAACAACAGTTGCAACATAGTGCAACCCATGGCGAGATGAGGCAACCGAGACAGATATCTCCCTCTTCCTCTGTGTCCTTCTGTAGTCTCCTTCCACAGGATCCAGCCATTCCTCGGCTTCTGAGAGCTCTGTCGCAAGGGGGCGATACGCATCTCATCGAATACAGCATCACGTTTCCCGAATACCCAACGAATCCACTGAAGTTGGATTGGACGATAACATCAAGACCCAACGTTACCCGGACCTACATCTACCAGGAAGCCAGATGGCAAAGGGTGCTGTCCAGTGAGGGAAAGACGCTTCTTATGATTGCCTTCAACTACGACGCTCTGTCCTTAGGACTACTGAGGTATGGAGTCAAGAAGATGACCGTGCCCTTGTTAGACAGTCCACCCAAGTGTTTTGCTGCACAGAACGCTTCCCAACGGATGGCATTGACCTTGAACCTGCTTCTCAGGGATTTCGAAGAGGACGGTGGAAGTGCTTCAAATGTTGGTTCGGACAGTCTGACTGATTTTGAGAAGGATCTTTGGAAGCACGCAAGCAATTTCGTCTGTCACCAGATAGTACAAGATAATGGTGGATTTGCCAAGTTCGCGCATGAATGCTGCACATTGAGACACGTAGCCTACTCAAACAAACTCAGAACTGCATGCGTCATCACATCCGCAGATCACGTGGTCACTTTCCTAAACATCCTCCTGGTCTCTCTATCTGTGCTTTTCTTCCTTTTCGGACCACTTCTCCTACAGAAATTACTCTTCTCTGGTTCAACTGGACGAACGGAGTATGTTGTGCCCATCGAACCTGACTTATGGAAGACGATCCTCATCCGACGTGTTCCCTGCGAGGATGGCTCATCGCCAGCCAAGCGGAAAGAAATGAGACAATTCGTAAGATTTCGTGAGCTAGTCAAGAATCTAAAGTCGGAGAAAATCATGCGTGTCACCTTTAGTAGGTTGGACATAACCGTCGACAATCAGGAACTCATGTCAGAGGACGAAGTTCCAGTTGGTTTGCTTCGGTTCCTCCTGGACGCCTTTGTTCGGTGCAGGGTCACTCGAGTGGAACCATTCCGGACGTGCTGTGCGGAGAGCGTGATTGGCAGCTGGTCCCCGTTCTTCCTGTGGTTTCGGTTGAAAAGACATGCCTCCGACTGCAACCGCGGATGCAAGGAGATCTGCGCCTGGACGTCAATCTTCCGGTGTCTCGGTGGACTTCTGCTGATGGTCGTTTTGCTTCTGCCTTGCTATGTCCGACTGGCCATATTCTACTGGTTTGAAAAGGAGGAGATGGAGGCAAGGAACAATGCCCGTAGTCAACTGGGATTGCGCTACAGACCAGGAGGGCTCGACGTATTCCAGTGGCTGATTGCTGGTCACTCCCTTGTCCTCTCCATCCACGCTGTCTTCTACATTTCCTACCTGCTTCTTTTCATCATCAGGGCAGTGGACCCCTCAAGGATCGACGACGTCATCCTTAGAAGCATCACTGATATGCGAAAGCTGCAACGCAAAGAGTGCCTTCGCATGCTCTGCGCTCACATAGTCCTACCCTTTGAGAAGTTTGGTCTCTGCGGTGCACTTGTAGCGGCCTTCTATTGGCCCTTGGCTTTGCCCTTCTGTTTTCTAGTGGCTGCGGTCTACTGCATTCCGACGCTGTACCTCATAGGACGTCTCCTTGTCTCATCTAGACCCAAATGCCTTGAAATGAAACCATTTCCCTCTCCACCCGCAGAACAGGATCCCCAAAACAACAGGAACCTCCTCCTGCTGTCCGAAGGCACCACCTCATTCAGCTCCTGTTTCCTTCTGGACCGGATCAGCGTCGACCGAAGTCCATCGCCAGCAAAGGTCAACTTCTCAACCCAGACCACCCATCCTCCTTCGTCGTCCCACTGTCCATCTCGTGAATCTGCTACCAAAGCAATTGCATCAATCCTAGTCGCACTGTGTCTGATCGTTTGCATACTGGCGATTCTGGCGATGTATTCGGAGACGCTGGGATTCTACGTGGAGATGGGGTTCTTTTCCGCTCTCGGCGCCATCCTCAATGCCAAACACTCCATCTGCAACGTCATTCTTGTATTCTGGGCCTGGGTCTACATTGTCGTACCCTACCGAATTGTGTACGCCAGGTATGCTGAGCTCAGTCGCTGCATATTCCGTCTGCTGAAAGATCAGCTCAGCGAACGCATCGAGTCGGCAAGCCTCCTTAGACACGAGAAACAGAAGAACACGGCCTTCAAGTTTCTTGATGCACCACCTGCAACAGTCAGCAGAAGCTCTACCACCAATGCTGATCAAGATGCGCGTCTGGCAAAAGCAGCGGGATCTCATGGTGAAGACGAGAAGACCGCAGAGGCAGGGACAGGCTTTATCAGGAGGAAACCAGCTACAAACCAGAGCGCAGACGAGACGATCGAATACCGAGACGACAAGCTGCACTGGAAGATCCGTTCGTTGGTCATGTTCGTCGACAGGAAAGATAAGCCTCGTATTCCTCGCGAACTCTTCTGGCGGATCTGCGAGCTCGACCTGATGGGAAGTCCGGGTCCCGTGCGCCGAGCAATGGCTGTAGCCACAGGACAGGTGCTTGCATCTCTGCTCTTCCTTCTCCTGCTCTACATTGTCGTGTTGGTGTCGGGCGAGATGCAGCCCACCTCGGGCGTCCTACAGGCCCTCATCGTCTTCAGCCTAGGGTCAGCCCCTGCAGTCGTCGCTTTTGTGTTCCCAGGTCAATCGTCGAGACAAAGGCTGAACGAGTACTCTCTGACTGGACACATTAGCAGGACAATACTCGAGCACTACGAGCACGCTTGGCCCGTTCAGGACCTTCGATTCAGCGAGTTCAAGGACATCGAGGAACCGAAAGACGGCAGGACAGACGGCGAACCCATGCACTTGCCTGCAGAAAGTTGTTCACAGAAGATCAGTTGTCAGAGGTCAGCTCACCGAGACCGCGCCAGTTACGATCCTTCACAGGTCGATCTGCTGATAACAATAAGAGAGGAGGACGAGTCGAGGCAAGGAGACGAACGTCCTTGTGCCCAGACGTCCGCCGGAAGTTCCAGCTCAGACGTCTTTCGAAACCCTGCAGCCGAAGATTCGACACAAAGTCTGCCGCTGAGGCTCCTGGGAAAACGAGCCACTAGGTGCACCAGCGATCCAACGGCCGACTCTTATCATCCTAATGTGTTGCTTCCTGGCCTCAGCTCTCTTGATATAACAGCCCAGAAAGGAGGACCAGTCGACAGGGAGTACCAAGTATGAATCTTTGGAAGAAAATCATGTGTCTTCATTAGCCCTAAAAAGGATTAAGCTGCAGAGCAGATATGAAAGGACAAAGCAACTGAAACCTATATGAATGCGCCAGACGAGTAGTGCATGCCCGTGTTGTGGACGGGCCAAAATAATGCCTGGAAGACGAAAAATCAAGTAATAATAGTTGTATTTACAATTTTACATACATTATTTGAATAAGATGGTTTACTGGTGCCTCCTTTTTGGTCAAATTTTCAGTACTCAATAAATTCTTTTTATATTTTTTTACATATTTTGCTGTATAGGTTAAATCTTGAGATTACGAACCATAGATATGACTTATTATACAACTGTTCACTTCAAATGCCTTGCTATTCAATAATTGGATGTCATCTAAAGATTTGCAAGACCTTCTAGTGTGCTTTTTAAACAGGGTCATGTCTAGCTATGATTTCTGGTAAAATGGCATCTGTTCTCTCGGGTTTCAACCCTCACAGAATATTAATATTGTAGATTCAAAGAAGTTTATATGAATACCAATTTTACTCAATGCTGTCTACTGTCTTCCCTCTCTCTAGCCATCCATCCATCCATCCATCCATCCAACCTCACCCGAACACTGCTCTATCCACACATGGCAGCCTGTGTTGCATCCAGTTTCAGACTGCTAGCCTACACCTTTCACTATAGCTCTAATACCCTACGCCCAAATGCGTCAATAAAGTCAACAACTGCACTGCGGCATTTGAGAAATCAAGTGAAATCGATCCCCAACGCATTGGCCAATCATCCATACACAGATGCAAGGTCCCATATATATATGTCAATAAATACGTATATATTATATAATATAACCTATACTATACTACACACACGCTCTGACCCAGTTAGCTGCATTGTGCACAGCATAATGTAATGTAAACCCCTCAACATTTCTCAGTGCTACACAAAAGTAACATCAGAGAAACCAGACCAGCCTCTTAACTGACAGTCCTGGTGTCAGATCAGAATTGGGGAGGTAAAGCCAATGTTACATTCCATGCGCCTCTGCATTTCACTCAGTGTATACACTACATTACAGGTTCCTTGTCTCTGTATGTGATCTAGAATCTCCACATCAAGCTTATGATGGTGTACAAGGTTGTGGGTCTTGTAGGCGAAACTTGGTGCACTGCATATAGGCCTACATTATGTACAATGTGCTCAATAATGCATGTGAATCTACCAATGACAATGAGGCCGTTTCAAATCGTATTAGTGATGTCACCTAGGGAAAACGAGCAGTGAAAAAAGACACCAATACACTGTACAAGGTGTAGGTCTACAAATATTAAAAATAATAAATTATTACTTATAATGCAATGTTTTCAAAAGATGACCATGCACAGTGCTACTGACTTTCCAATCTTATACGCAAAACAGTTACTAGGTGGTTGCGGTTTTGTGCGTCCCTGTGGGTTTCTTCTCTGCATGGATCAAGATGATCCATTGTTAGCTGTCTTGTGAGGTGCCCTTTTAATGGCATTGTCATGTTATGGCACTATAAAAATTATCATTATTCATATTATATTATTCTTGAATAAACGACGCTCATATTTCCTTAACGATTTTATTATTCGGTTGAGATAAAAGTTGCATGCAGTATCTCAGATGTCATCACACGATTTATATACTCTTAGAAATGCCTTTTGTTAGGTGATTAGCATTCAGATACTTCTACAACATTGATCATTTTTACAGTGTCGGTCACTCAAGAGATCGTCATAACTTCTGTAGAGAAGAAACCTAAAACAAATGCTTGGTATCACTACCACCAAGTAGAGCATTTCATTAGATAATTGGCATCGAGGTATTCTCAGTACCATGTAGATCATCTTATTGCATTAGAACAGCAACTCTGAAAGTAGTCTTTCAAGAGCATAAAGTACGAGGTTACAAATTTAAATCACTATTGTACTGGTCATCACTAAATATTACGTCAAGAATTATCCTCAGTGCTACAAATACTCTGAACCTCGTTAGCGAATAAACACAGGAAGGCACGAAACATGATTCTTATTCTACATAGCAGCAATTAGACATCAGATGTACCATCGTCAAATATTTGTTCTGCTCTGTGTCTATTGAAAAAACTAAAGAAAGGAGAAAAGAATCTTTCTGTGGTCATTTGGTTTTTACAATTTCTTAATTTAAAAAATTACAAGTTATTTTAATAACATTGATTCAACTATTTAAAACCCAGAATTAGAACTTTAGTTGCAATAAAATTGACTGCCATCAATAATTTTTTGCTATTCGTCGGAAAGCTCAACTGAATTGGGGTTTAGATTCAGGCCATCCGAAATAAAAAAATCTTAAACCAAAGACCATTTCAATTAAAAAAACTTGGTTTATAAATTCAACTCCTATGCAACAGTAGGATACTTTGTTGAGAGAAGAACAATCCTTTAATTGAAGAATCTCTTCCAAAGCATCGTCGATTCTGTGGATTAAATCCCACTTTCTGCATTACAAGGCCACATCATGATGACTTAAAATAGAAACCATATTAATGTAACATAGTTGACTAAAAACGAAGTTCACTGTCAAAAACAACAACCATATCCTAGATACTCTTATAGATGCCAGTTGTTTCCACAAGACACTACAATAGTGACTACTCTTATGACACCTTAATTATCGTGGGACGTGGGTACAGTACTGTGTCATAGTCGATCAGGCAGAATGGTTATCGTAACATGTCTACTCTCCCATCGGAAGACCTTTGGTGACGTTATCTACAACATTCCAACACTACCCTGCAACACAGTAATCTGTATGAAAAGACAAAATTAATTAAAACTACTGCATCACAATACTATAAGCACGTACATTTCAATCATTCAAATTTAGCCAAAGAACAATTGAAAACATTTTACTGGCATTTGTTTAGGACACTGAAATACAAATACCTACAGTATTCTGCAATGTTAACACATAATATTGGTAAAAATGTACATTGTACGTACGGCATAACCGAAACCTGGATTGGAAACCAAATTTTGGACTATTTGTAGTTATCCAGATCCCATTAACCATTTGATCAAAGAAAATAATGGTTTTTGGTCCATCTATTTGGTCAGATTGCAATGCAGTCAGGGGCTTTTATGTGTTCCAATTCCTAAACTGCCTTTGGATTAATAGCAAGCAGTCTTGTGATTTATAACATTTGGAACCATAATCACTTTTCTGAATAGTTATTTGAAAGCCAATTCTTGGTCCCCTGTAGTCTTGAGTGGACCTTTAGTAAAAATTATTTACAAACAATTGCAAATGAAATACAAACAGGTTAGATCTGTTATGCATTTAAAAACTGCCTTATATGATGTCTCATAATATTATTTACAAACCATATCCTCTGTTTCCAAAACTGTCATACTTGAAATCAGTACTACAATAACAGTTAATAGACCAACAACCACATAATTAAAATTTAGATCATTATGATCGATTAAATGGTCGTGAATAGTTAAAACCATTGATGCTGTAATAAAGCTAACAACCATTGCATATTAAATAGCATTCTCTAAGTATTTTCATATAACTGTAAATCATTATATATCAAAATCTCCAAATGTTACCAACAAATTCATTTTGTCTACTTACGACGCTTGTATCAGCAATGAATGATAAATCATGGAGCATTTCATCGATGAAATCGTCCGATATTAAGACCTAAAGTAAACACCAAATTAAGCAATAAAGAACAACACCACCAAAAAAATGACACAGAATTGCACTGATGGCGAATGAAACCAAACATAGTAAAAAACCAAATGGAATTAATCAACTTCTATGCATTTACTATTCTATTAATTTGAAATGACACTGCCCAGGAACTTGCTCATTTTGTAAAATGCTTCAAACACATTTGTGCTTACTTTTATAATGTTAGAAAGTTTTCAAAATTTACATCCAGCGTTTACTTCATTATGCCTATCACTCACCATAGGCCAACAGAAATTAGCACAAGATTGACTGCATTCTTGGACGTAGCAAAATTTAAAATAATTTTGAATCATTCTGTCAAGTTAGAATAAAGCAGGCCTATGTTATTTTAAATTTTGAAACAGAAATTTGAATATATTTTGTACTACAATTTGAATGATTTGAATTATTTCAACATATCTCGGAGGACTGGTGACGAGTATTCTGCGGACCGGCACACCGCTTTAAGAAACGATGCTTTATAATACTTCAGCACCAAAAATATCTCTAAAGACAGATGCTCAGGAAACTGCTTAGTGAGGCTTTGAATTGTGTTTGCAATATATTTTCTTTTAGTTACAGTTTTTATTAAGATTTTCTAGATATTCTCCAATTTTGTTTTGGAAGACAGATTTTTTGTATAGCATTGACTAACTTTTATATCTAGGATTTACAGTGAACAACATGCAGAGCAGAATCAAAGCCTATTCCAAATGTAGAGTCAAACAACAGAAATAGTTTATTAATGCCACACGAAAAGGGATTAGTGAATTTCCTTTCTTACCTGAAGCCAGGGACCGTGTGATGCAAACGGATTTTGTTCTGTTGCAATTGAACCAACGACGCTTGATGACACAAGCGTGATGGCAGCTTCATTAAGAACACTCTTGAAAGTAAAATGGCGGCCGTGCTTCAGTCGCCCACTACAATCAAAAGACAACCAACTGATCAACACACAGACAAAAGTATGAGAAATCATATACGTATACAATTAATATGGCTGTACAATCTAAACTTTGTTGAAAAATATTAAATAGAATCTGATTCACCTAATTGACGCAAGGTTATACATTACACAAGTCACAATTAAATTTTTAAAGAAAAAAATCAGTCTTAGTAACTGCACAGTTAAAAAATTCTTCTGCAACAGAAACTGACCGTAGAGCCAGTGGCAACATGGCACCAGTTTCTAGGTTGAGTTTGATGTGAACTGCTTCAAATGTCTGGGTTCGTACGAGATCCGATGGAACCTCACTACTCGTCGAGCTATCAAACGACCCTTTTCGTGCACCCGTTCTCTGTCTGTGTGAAACAAATACCCTAATATTGTACAGAAGGCAACTATGATAAATCACTGAATAAGCTTTGGACATAAACACTTGCAGCTAGCTTAACTCACAGACTAGTTAGATCGAATCTTAGGTAAATGTATACAATACATACTGAATTACAGGTAGGTAAAAAGGCAAATAGCTGGGCCCAATCTGAGTGTTTCTTTGATATGCTTGAGCGACTATGTTTTCAGTAAAAAAAATATTAAAAAAAACAAGAATTTTCTTAAGTTCAGTTTAAATTTGCTCACTTCTGAGCTGCAACCTTCAAAACGGCAAACCACATAAAAAAAAACATTACAATTCAAGGCAGTCCCAGGTGAGTTTCAAGTCAAAGTTTCTCTAAAAAGTAGCAGATGCCATGGAAGACCATTCTTCAGTCAGATGCGCTATAACAAAATTACAATCCATTTCAGCACATCAGAAAGAACTGCTATTAATGCATTCATTATTCCAAACATTGCATCGAGGCAATTTTAACATTTCGCTAACAGTGATGACTGATGAGGAGATAACACTGAATATATAGTGAGTGATGTTTCCATTACTAATCTAATTCTATGTAATGTCAAAAAGAATGTCCATCTATTTGAGTGCATATAAATTACTAACTCGTTTGCTTCCAACTGACTTTCGTTCGGTTTGGATTTGATTGAAGGCAGGACAGGAAGTGTGTTAACAAGGCCTTTCTTCAGTGTCTGCTTGATCTGCTCAGACTCTACAGGAACAGACAAAGTGCATTTGGTGTGATGCTTATATTATTGAACTCTTCAAGAATTAAAGTAAACAACAGATTGTGAAGTAAAGCAATATAAACAAGAATGCAAGAGCTCTTAGAGAAAGATTACTTCAATTACGATGTTCATTGGAATTGAGTATCAAAATTAAGTCAACAGTACAATCAAAATGTACCGTAATTAGACAGCTGTCGACGAGCGGCTTCCTCGCTTTCTCTTCTGCCCGCATCCCTGCTGCTGATGCTGTTCTCTTTGTTGTCTTCACCATCATCATCACGTCCTCCGGACCGCATATGTAGGGCAGGCTCAAGTGACGCATCCTCCCAAGAACAGCGACCTGATACTCCGCTCAAATTTGAGCCGTCGTTTGCAATACCCATATCAACTTGTTCCTGTGTAATACACAAGTCTCAGCGCTTAAGGCCAACCAATATAAATAACAATCTTTTACTTAAACTCATCAATGACAATGCAGTGACATTTCAAACAGACACGTTGGTGAAAGACAACTATTGAATTCTATTATATCTGGCCAGCAGCCACCTTAAATTAGGCAGACACATAAGATTGCTCAAATCCAGTGCTTAGCTGACCAGGGGAAAAGATGCTTGATCTAGCTTCCAAGAATCAGCCATGGCATAAAGTGTTAGTGATTTTATTTTTCTTAGATGTGGCATAAGACAATGACGGACAGTCCTGTCACATGCTGCCTAATCTTCATATCAAGTGCAGAGTCAGTGTGCACACTTATTTCACAGCAATGTTGCATTAGTGGATGCGAGTAGAGTGAGAATTTTAAAACAAATCTTCCAGCCCTGTACACAATAACCTCTAGGCTGAACTGTATGTACACTTCGAGGACCATCACATAAAGACAACGTATCAAATCTCAGGCAACAGATAACATAAATTCAGAGGGTATCAACAAGATTTTTGAACGACACATACCCATTGAAAATCACTGTAATCAGTACATTACCTGCAACTGTGGATCTATTTCAAAAACGGTTTCGCCTCTTCTCATATCGGTTATCAGCCATGCTCCACCAGCTCTGTGTGCATTGAACACAAGTTTCAAAGTCCGGAAATAGGAAATTATCAGCACCGGCAAGAAGATATTAAATTGTTTTGACATTTCGTCTGATTCGTCTTCAATCACCTATAATCTTAATTAACCAATTCGGAGTATTTCGGAAAGCACCTTTACACAACAGGCTGTACAGTGTACATGTTCTAGTTACATCTGAATTGATGCTCAATGCTCATTTCAAAGACAACAAGTCAAATCACAAAGCAGATAACAGAAGAAACCTAGTGCAAGAAACATGGATAGTGCTGAACTGAACCACTCCAAATATTATTGCAGGTTCAAATTACTGTTTTCATCTGCATAAATCACTACTAGTAAACAAATTCGTTTTCTTCCTAGTGTTTCCAAAGTTCTCCTTGCCCAAAGTAAACTCACTTTTGGCGAGTCTCATAAATGACAAAGAAGAAAGGCAACAGAATTGCAACTTCATGTCAGATGATAATAGCAACAAATAAATCACAAGAGCAATGGATAGATTAGATATTCCTACAAATTATTTATTTCAAAGTCATATAACCTTAAACACAATAAAACGAAATGTAATCTCTTGCATATTATGACCTGGTAGTTAAGTAGTTCAATTTCTTTGTCATTGCTTTTACAACATTGCCTTAAATCTCAAGAAGTTTAAGGTCATTATGATAATAGAACCCTAATGCAACCACATGAGAAGCAATATTGGTCTAATTTAGAAGGGTGATAACTAATAATACACCAAGTAAATTTGTTCATTAGAAAATACAGAAAGCCAACTGACAAAGGAATAGTCTTGATCAGGTCCAACAGTCCAGGACCGTTCCAGTGTTGCGCAGCTTTTAGTTCTTCCGCACAGACTCCAACAACCTACAAGGTCAAAACCATCTTCACTCTACAAGCAAAGCATCTCAAAGGGCACAGCACAGTGGTAGTACATTTTACATCGGTTTTAATAGTTCTCCTCTTGGCATGGTTAGTTTCACAGTTGGTCCATGGTACTGCCTAAAAAGCCGAGAGACATGAGCTGCCATATTTATAAGGACATATAATTTAAAATAATTATGAAATAGTAAGCAAGACAATAGTCAACAATTATTTACAAAATTTGTTTTGCAAGGCCCGAGGTAAATATAATGTACTAAAACTCCATCTACAAACAACAAACAGGCAAGGGCTTGCACATGTTCCAACATTCACATTATAGCCAGTTTCATCGTGTCAAGAGCTTCATTTTAGGAGCACAAGAACTCAACAATCTACTTGCACTGACTTTCCTATGAAGAAATTCAGGTATGTAGCTCACCTGTACAAAGTTGACGATGCCAAAAGGTGTTGCGATTGGCTGCAGCTGCGGATCTTCGGTCATCATCATGTGCTGAATCCGTGATTCACTTCCATCAAGAGGTGCATACCAAGGGATGTGGTCCCCAGCACATAACGTGTTCTCTGCATGGTCAAACAGATGGTTATGACAACACAGACGGCATCAAAACACGTGTCCCATAATGACACACATCAAATTATCATTCACCATTATGTTGTATATTGTATTAAGTAGTTCCAAGAAAGTGTTCATTGATAGATTTCTATGCAATTAAAATTAACTGGTCTAAGTGAGTTCTTATCTTACACAAAAGTCATTTTATTGGACATGAATATTTTTGGACATACACAGCTATTAAATCTGTCAGTGCAATGCACATTAGGTGTCAAAGGGAGAACTTAGAAGGATGCAAACAGGTCCTGCAAAAACAGGTGTCTGAAGGCAGCATAGGTCTTACACTGTGTACAGGTAGTGGCGTCATTGATGTAAATTTCCTTAACACACGTTGTTATGACTTCTACCACTATGGAACAGTGTTAGGCTCTTGGTAGCTGATCCAAAGTTTTAGAATTCATTGAACAGTACTGTGCATTCTGCGAAGAGTGCTCTCTCTTCAAATGTAATTTAAGTCATGAACTCAGACCTATCAACATAAACTTACAGACTACAGTACACTCTGATTTTGGACTTTCCAGGCACATCTGATTTGGACCACATGGCTCTAGTGGGCTCTATGATATCTTGATGCTAACATTGGCAGATGCTTTGTGCATTACAAAGACAGTGGTATCTATATTATAGCAGTTTTCAGATAAGATTAGGTCAGTTTAGATATGTTAACGTCCTGACACTTACACTTGACAGTATATATAAAACTATATATACCAATAGGCCTGTTGTAATCTGTCCTAAATGAGAGTATCTCAGTTTGACAGATGCTCCACTGATGAAATATGCATAAATTAGAACATAGATTGTTACACACAATGAACTGGGTTTTATTTTAAAGTCACTAAGAAAAGGTACCTGACTGGAAGACATATCGAGCAAGGGCCTGAAGCAGACCAGCAGGCCATGTGGGTGGGGCTGTCTCCCCTTCCTCGCACTTCAGTCGAAATGTCAGCTCAAAGCCAAAGCCACTTGGACCATCAGGACCTGTACACCTGCCACGCACAAAGAGTCCACACAATACATAAATTTGTAGGAGATCACCAGCATGTAAAAGCTAATACAAATTAAAACATAAAAGTTATATTTAAGGCTATAAATATTATCGGCTACAAAAGTTTCCTGCAATCCCTTGAATATTTATTTAAAAGGAGTAGGACTATCCATATACAAGCATCTCAAATCAAGTCCATTCCTCGGATTTCCTCCAATGGAAGCCAATGCCAATGCAGCCTTTCTTGCAAATGGCAGGCTATGTGTTAAACAACTGAAGCTGACATATTTTGAACTTAAACTATTCAGCTAGTTTGAATTTGTAATTGTGTGCAAGCAAATGTGTGTGTGTATGTGTGTGTGCACTCAAAATGCCATAATAAACTGACAGGACTTTGCTACATACAAAGACGTCTAAAATGACAAGGCAGAACATAAAGATCCTCCTAGGTACTCACTCATGTACTCTTCCGTCGCCATGGAGATTGGTCAGTCCAAAGCTGACGTAGTGCCAGTGCGGTGGAATACCTCGTTTGTGGTTTCCATTGTTCTTGTACATGCTGATGTAGTCCAGTGGATCTGGTCCACCTAACCTGTAATTCATATCAATGAAGACATAAAGATCGCTAAATATTTTATTCTGAAACCAATGTAGAATCATAACGACCACCATCATCATCCAAAGTAGACCACTGGATGCCAGGTTGAGATTTTCGGATGCGTTGTATCGTATAATTCTGATGACATCTCTCTAAAAGGCACGAACCTCGTCACACTTGGAATCAATATTCGGAATATGAAATAGACTCAAAGACTGCACTTGAGAAGCCAGTGAAATTAGAATTGGTATATATAGTTCCACAACGTTTCCACAACAATCATTTCTCAAAGACCTGATGAAGAATTTTAATGAAATCAGCTGTCAAGATATTTTTTGGCAAATTATATCACGAACACTCACGCAGACAACTTAAACATTCAACATTCAGTCTCTTGAAAAGTTCGAGCCGATTCAAATTGTGTCAATGCTCACAAGACCTCTTATCACTTAAGAGATTTTCACTCCTCTTCACGAAACTACTCAAACGAAGGGTACAATCGCAAACGCTCAATGTACTGTCATTTTCGGCCTTAACTGAAAATCTGAAATAACTATTTCAAAATCGAGTTGTTCGGTAGCTGGTGACAACCGACTCGCAAACTATTACTCTCTCCACACTGAGTTGACCATACTCATTCCAGTGTTGTTTAAGTTAACTAAAACTAAAAGTAACAATACAATTAACTGAAAAGTTGTAATTCAGTTAAGTAAAACT
>JAQFXW010000511.1:0-18505 GCA_034693945.1 Dendrobaena attemsi
TTATGTCAGTTCCCGGCACAAAATAGCCCAGTAATGGAAATTTATTGATGCTTCTGTGCAAAAATCAATTAACGTAAAACCCAGCTTTTACACCGACAGCAAGTTCAGTGTTGGGACACATATCACACGTTTAGCTTCGAAAGGCACACTCTCGGACTTAGGGACGCTCAATTAAAGCTTTTAGCCAGCTTATTACAGAGTACCCGAATTTTATCCAAATTACTCGCAAGTAGAAACTGCCAATATCAATCCAGAAAAACATGTTTCTCTAACAAATACTTATTTAAGCAAACCAGATAACAGGTGTCTTGGTTATTAGTATCAAATATCTCAGCTTTAAGAATATGCTGAAACTTCCCTCCAAGCTGTAGGCTGTAGCAAAGGATTAAATAATTTTATGACTGGACTGACCTAAACAATATGTTTTCTGCAAGAACGGATTTTTGACATTTCA
Source organism: Dendrobaena attemsi (assembly GCA_034693945.1). NCBI lineage: Eukaryota > Metazoa > Annelida > Clitellata > Crassiclitellata > Lumbricidae > Dendrobaena > Dendrobaena attemsi. The sequence goes on from JAQFXW010000511.1 coordinate 455, forward strand.
TTAACAGTAACGACTGTTGCAAAACTGTAAGTAACTAAACCCAAACTATAGTAGCTGGGCCAGTAACTAAAACATAACTATCTCAAATAAGCAATAATGGAACAATTGGAACATAATGTGACTTAAAGTGTCTAATAGTCAATTGTCCATAGCTGACCTAACCTGATTTACACACCTGACCTATTTCTATTATGTTGTATTTTTGATGGATTGTAAAGAATACATCACAGTTGGTGTGCAGACATCCTGTGGGTCACAGTCAGATGTCATTAATTACAGGTAGGTGCACTGCACACATAGCCATACATTGCAGTAGTCTCCTGAGAAGAAGTCATGAAGACATTGGTCTGGGGTCGATCAGTTCAACACATGACAAGTCATCATTTGTGGCTGGGATTAATGCTTTGAATTAGCTATTCCCTCTGGATTAGGAGGCTGAGGAGGCAGAGACAATTGGAAGGCAAGATCGGTAAGACAGCCAGATGGAGAGAGGGAGACAGACAGACAGACAGACAGACAGACAGATATAGCTTCAAAGGCAGAAGCAGGTAACTATAGTGGGAAAGAGATAAAGATATGGATTTAACATAAACATGCAAAAAAGAAATTACCTTTAGGAAAGCACTGCTATAATCTGATTCAATGGCACATCACGATGAAAGTCTGAGCTTATTAACTACAATTATCTTCCACCTTCATCTTACAACACATTAGATATTGGTACATTTATGAGTTCTTGTAAAGCTCCATACAAATCGTCAAATGCATACATACATAAATCCGTTCATAGCTTTTGCCCACGTGATTCTGTCGTTATGGTTTCTGTTTTGCTTTAAAGAGATGTTCCTTAAACTACCTTTAAAATGAATTATCTGTACTTAGAAATCAGATTCATATGTTGAACTCTTGTGTTATACTACATGCAAGATGCAAAGGGAAATGTAATTACGTAGTAAAGGCAGACCAAAACTACACTTGATAGACAATACGTGGAAAGACACTACTACTTTTCATTACAATAATTTTTATAGCAAACAGTAAGGAGAGCAATGGACTTAAGAAATGACTGAAGACATTGAAGATCATTTATTCATATCATCAAAACCAAATGCATTAATTCATTCGGAGAATCAATATAGCGCCTCTTCAACATCTACTACGCATTAATCAGTAAAACGGTGTGCACACAGGGAGCTGGAAAAATCAACATTGCGAGCCCTCACAAGCACGTGGTAGAGTGAACCACCGAATTTCTGTTTGACAGCTCTGAAGATGTTCAAATGGGAGGCATCGGGAATCGGGGAGGACGATTATCATTATTAAGGCAACCACTCAGTGTCGCTCAATGTAGCGATAATACACTGACATGAAGAGCATAAGACTCGATTCCAGATTCACTTCCAGCAACCCTCCATGATGACGACTCAGTCTTATCTAACTAGCAGGCATTGGTAAAGTGAGGTGTAGAAAGAATGGGGCCCTTGCATGGATGCCAAACGGTTAAATTACACTCCTATGATAACTTCTGATCATATGTTATCATTTTCGTTATCAATTGTGCAAATATATATGATGCAGTGTGGCCAGTCATTTTTACACATATATGGCTTAGAATATAGACAACTTGAACATCAACTTGTGCCAAGTAGACACAAAGTCAATGATTCAAGTCTACAGCTATTGGCATCACAAACTGTACATGGTATCCAAACGTCAGTAGCAGTTTCTGGAGAACTAGTAAAACTATCCATGCTAATTCAATCATTCGTCTTGCAGCATGCTTACAGCCTTGGATAAGAAGGGACAGCGTTGGATATGGAGGAACAGTTTTGGATAAGCAGGGACAGATGGAGACAATGAAATCCTGATTAGTCTGGTGATCATAGTATGGTCTGGAAAGTTTGGCCCGTAAAGGGGAGGAAATGATTTACACCCCTTAAGCCCATTGAAGTTGCACACCCAGAACTCTTAGCCTAAGGCGGTGAACCATTCACCAGCTCTCTACCCAGTACCCAGTCTTATCATCGTCAGTAGCTGCAGCAGCTGCTGTGGGGGTATTAAAACACCCCCAATCCCCCATTCACTAAAAACAGAATCCCAGATAAGGCCACCCTAAAGCAGGTCACACTAGCCAACTGGTTTATCTGCGGTTGGCAGTGCATTCTTATCTGATCAAACCTTCATTGTCCAGCCCAGCAAATCTGGATTGAGAATTAAACGGTATGATTACTTTTCTGCAGCAAGTGTAACTGCCCAAAAGACAGATAAAGAGAGACACAGATCAGACGAAATTACAGCAGGAAAGCAATAATTAATCCAAGGCTGGTTTTCCTCTGGTTGACAGATTCCGTGATCTTTCTTTGTGCAGGCAGTCTCTCTTGGTACTATCAATAGGTAACCGTTTCACGTTATTGAGGCTACGTCGGCAGTTGATACAACAAAGACAGGCGCTTCAATAGAATGTCCTGTGTGCATGCTTTCAAAAGAATCCCTTGTCGACTACATGTGTTGTTCGAGATATTATGCACCACAGAAATGCGGTCAATCCCAGCTTCTCTCTCTTACAACCAGAGGCTTCTATCCCTATACCAAGCGGGCGCAGGTGCGCCCAGTGGAAAACAGGGGTGAACATTTTGTACTGTATAATTTTCAAAAATAGGGTAAAGAAGACTGGTCATATCGGATGGAAGAATATTTTTGAGGGGGCAAAATGGAAAGTCATGAGTTTTTGAGCCCGGCTGTTTGGGGGGATAGAAGCCCCTGCTTACAACTTCCGTTAACCTGTCTGATATAAGATGCTGAGATCACTTCCTCTGACCTTCAAAGCAGATCAGACATGGGCTTATTAGCTGTGTGGTTCCAGTGTGCCCTTGTGCATTTGGCAGTTAAAATACTATGTTGGCTTATGTAAGAAGTTGCAATATCAAATCAAATAACCTTATATTGCATCACATCAGTCAGTAACAGCAGAAACTTCAATTGCTGCATTCAATCATACGCGCACATCGTGTAATACGTAATATTAAATGCATTCAATTATACACAACACAAGTTTGACTTAGGTGAAATAGAACAGGGAGATCCCGAAAGGACTGATGTCCACTAAGTAGGATCCTCTGTTTATTTTAATCGATTTTGATGAACACTCTAATTATGGAGACCTCAAATGTCATTGCACCCATTCAATAGGCAAAGGTGGTCAGAGATCTCACCTGATCTATTTATAGAAAAATTAGCATGGCAAGCACATTGGTTGCTTTACCAAACATTTACAATTAAAGTCAAATACTGAATTCTTTTTTAAATCTACAATTTCTAACGGCAAATAGTGACAATCTCAAAAGAAACATTAAATCAACATAAAAACACCGAAGCAGAGTCTGGAAATGGGATAGACCTGAACCATAACAGACTGTTTTTATATGATTCCAAGAATTACGGTAGCAAGTGAAGTTGGCCGACTTTTGCCAAGAAGGAATCTTTAAAAGTCTTGTCTCTAGTGTGCAGCTATGCATTGATCCAGTATACCAATTTACATCATTCTGTGAATGAGGCGACTAAAATTTAACAACTGACTATAGACGAGACATTAACCAAAACCATATATAAATACATATATAAGTATTAAGTATATGTATAAACAACTAAACATAAACGTTTACCAAAAGATTTTTAAACCAAACCTGATAGACTAACCCATATTCTTTAAAAGGAACGAGTATTAACTTCACCTTGAGACGATCAAGCTCATGTAGTAAAAAGTTTACAGTTATCTTGTAACAACTAAATTAACAGAACATAATTAGATTAAAGTTGTCAACTGGTCAGTGATCACAAGATTTATCCCAGAAAACCTATCGAGCCAAAACGAACAGAGGCAAAGCCTAATTCACACAAAAACTTTCGTTGGTACTTGGTCGCAACACAACCAAATCGATATTTCATTACAAAAATAAAAATACACAAGTCGGAAATATATAACTGACTGCAACTGAAGTCACTCTAGTCAGATGCTATTGAACAACTTATAAGCCAGTTCAAGTTCACATGTGGGCGAACAGTGGCAAGATTACAGAGCGATTCCAATATACACGTTTGATTACAGCGATGTATTACAGTAACGCTTGCCATTGCTTGACAGGTCAAAGAGTCGTGTCAGCATTATAACGAGCATGAAAGAGCAGTGTTGTCACAGAGTAGGTGATTGATTGCACCACTGGTCATCAAATCACAAAAGGAGCTACAGAAATAACTGGCAACATTGCATCTGATATGTACACAGTACATTTCAGTAAGAATGTAGACTGCGTTAGTTGAGTTTTACAAGAACAAAGGTTAACAGTTTAAAGTTAAACTCGGTCAAAAGGAGCTAAAAATGCTAATCAAACATAGTCTACAAATTAAAACTTTCATAGCATTCGAAAAAGGAAAATAATTATGTGTTCTAAGTAAAACGCCATTCCAATATGAATAATTCATCCTTCAATTCCATTTCACACCATTTACTGTTAAGATGAAAAATCAATGTGCCCTGCAGTAAGCTGGCAAAACAGTCTGGTATTTAACGTACTGAATTGTATGGTAAACACCAAAGCAAAATTCACCATCAGCTATTTGAACCAGATTACCTTTCCAGGGTAGTTCGTGGTGTTTATAACCTTTCAACCAATGCACCAAAACATTCAATTCTGGAACAAATCATCCAATTAAGCACTCAAAATCAGGAAATCACAGGAGTACTCAAGTACTAGGCAAGAAGTTTTTGCCCACCACTACAACCACAGGAGGAAGTAGTTGAGGTGCAGAAGTACTTGGACAGTGGTAGAGACGGCCAGATGTGGAAGAAGCCCCCTCTCTAGCCTCTAGGGACACTTAACAAAGCGACTGATACTGAAAGCTGACCCATCTGAACCCTAGACCCCTTCCAAGCTCTAACACCAAGGAATTCCTATCAGATACAAATGGACCTCCCTCACTCTTGCCTTCTAACAAGGGTGTCTCCTGCAGAGCTAGATTTTTATCCCCATGCACCACTGATATAAACACCCTCGGGCTCCGATGGTAACCCTACTCCAAAGACTTGGAGTTGAACAAAAGATGTCTGCCACTTTCTGGTTTATCCCTGGTTTAGCTCCTATTTACCAAAGCTGACCAACCAGACTTAAATAAACTTCAGAATTTGTACTAACAGACAGAGACAATTTAGAAAGTAACCAATACCAGGGCTGGGTTAATTAAAGCTGTCAAGACCCCACTATAACTCATAACTTATTTGACTGAAATTTCACACATCTCGCAAAGTGATGCTTGCTTAAATAGCTATAAATTTCAACAAAATTTCCCAAGAAATATATCAAGCAATAATTGTTCAGGTAATTAATTTATTCATGTACTTCAAGCAATATTTATGCCTACAGGGACAGAGAAGACATGTGAAAATGTGTTCTGTTCGCAAAAAACAAAACAAACACATGCATAGAGACAGAGTAAAGAAATGCAAGTTGCAGAAGTCGGGTTTTGTGGGTAATGATTCCAAATAGTGAGTGCTTAGCACAGCAGCTTAGATCAAGTGATTGCACAGTCTGGAACCTAGACTTTTTAACAACACTCTCCCCTCCACCACCCATTAATCAGAAGAATGCAACAATCCAGGAGGGCCATAAAATTATGGTAACATGTGCCAGTGCGGCTTGCAAAAAGAATTTTGACATGTCGTAAATTGTTTAAAGGTATTTTTCACATAGTAATACGTCTTTTAATTAGCCAGCCCAGACAGTTTTTAATGGAAGCTATTACCAGGGTACTTTGAAGGCAGTGGGAAAATGAACTTGATAAAGCTGAGTTCAACTAGATCAGCAATGAAACCGGACACAATAATAATTATTAGAGCACGCTTTAACAACCATTCCATGAAGCCCTTTATAAACATACATGTGGGTTATGCATGCCGTCTTCCTTCTCATTCACTGTCTATCTGTCTATCTATCTGTCTATCTATCTGTCTATCTATCTGTCTATCTATCTGTCTATCTATCTCTCTGTATCTCCCTGTGTCTTACTCTCTATGTTGCTGTGCCCACGGATCAGTCTGTCTGTCCCCATAAGGCTTTTAGGTTCTACAGGGGCAGAGGGGTCCTCAGTGTTTGAACAGAGAATCCCAGTAATCTTTCCGGACAGAAACCATTCAGGACTGTGGTCAGCATATGATTGTACTCCACATCAAAAGTGGTTTCACTGGGACAATCACATCTGCAGCTTTTAGCAGCTAAAAGCCGCTGCACAGCCAAAACGGAGAGACAAAGCGACATGGGACAACCGAATGGGACAAATTATTCTGGACGGATCCCGGCAAAGATGACACTTGACGGCAGACTGCAGTGGTCGAAGCGAATGAGAAATCAACCCAGACAGGTCTCTATAATAAAATCAACATATCAATAATAGACCACACAGCCCTCCAGCATTCTACAGGGAAGGAGCAGCCATTAAAAAACCATTAAAAACCGTAGGACAAGCCAGCAAAAGTCACCGCCAGGGAGGAAGCAATAACCCAGTGGCATGTGTAATCTTTTTCACTTTGATTGCAGAGGATCGGGCACAGATGGACAGATAGTCAACAATCACCTCTTTAGTCCTTACTACATGTAATAACTGACTGGACATCCCAGTTCAAATGTAGGCTTTCCCAAAAGTACAAAGCGCACCAGCTGCAGCCAAAGCCATTATTGCCATTCTCATACATATGCATTCAGTCTTTACTCCCCCCCCTGTTCCCTTTATTTCGAAACCCCTCTACTTTCAACGACAACAGCTCTGTCCGAGGTGCACTCTGCTGGCCACAGTTCGACCCATCCATCTAAACACCTGTCAATGTGACCATCCAACCAGAGACACCACAGCTCATCTCAGCAGACAGTGTCGGCTGCTGTTCTTCTCATCTTTTATTTACACCATATTATCATGCCTCAAATCTTCTTATGAGTAATGTCTGCTGCAAATTTCAAAGATCTCCATTCATAAGATTCCTGCACATTCACCAGTTTATAAAAAGAATAATTATTATTACACATGTGCATGTGTGCAGTGAGGGATCATATAATTATAGCAATGCTTGTGTAATACAAGTGTATAATTACATAACAATTAGTTTTGTCTGGGCAATTAGTTTTAAACAGTTAATTAGTTTTGATTTTAATTGATTTTAGTTTTGATTTTAATTTTTTTTATTTTATTTTAATTAGTTTTGTCAGATGAGTCCTGTAGCCTGCCACTTAATTGTAAACATGTGTGTTATTACTTTTTGATATCTTTATTTTGTGGTGAATAAACTACTTACTTACTTACTAATTAACAGATCGTAAGTACAAGTATCCGACAACAGTGCTTTCTCTGCACTATGCTGTATGACGTTAAATGTCATAGACTACTACTTATATCAAGTAACAAAAAATACACAGCAAACAAGAAATGGCACGTCCAAGCACACACACATACATGCACGCACACACGAAACCAAACAATAGATTCCAGTAAAATAGTCGATAGATGGCATGAACGTTCTCGATTTCAATGAGGCTGCCACTGAGCAGGCCCCCGTTGGTAGAAGATACTTCTTCGAGGTGCTAGGTGTAAGGTATTGGTTCTTGTGGTCATACATACAAACATTGGTTGATACAGGCCCGCTATGAGTGACTACCTCCCAGTGTACAAGATGCTGAAAACACACAACGCCCAGTTAAAGGCAGGTACAGGGTCTGCTTGGTTTAGACTCAGTCGTACATCAGAATCTCTATGAGTATGAAGCGACTTGTGAACAAAAACTCCTAGTTCTAAAAGAAGATAGTCCATGACACAAATGATGAATAGAAGCTTGCACGTGATATGTATGCAAATGTGAACAATACATTGGCTGAAAGGCATGTTGTGGGTATACATAACACAAATATAATTTATATATATATATGTGCATTTTTTATGTATGCATCTATGCACAATAACCATGATGATGATGATCACTTATATCACTGCTACTACTGATGACCATAGTGCACCAAGTCCCTGCAATAAAACTTCAGCAAGCAATACATGCACCTTTTATTATAAAGATATCTATCTATGCATGCTTCAGCCAATCGCTAAATACTGCACTATGTCCTAAACGAGACAGGAACAGGTCTCAACAAGTCCTCTCAGCCATTCAACGCCTGACATCATCCCTTATTTTTACCTGCTTGGGAAGCAAGACAATAGACCATACAGCCCCAGATGATGATTCCAACAGGTACCATAAGCAGACCACAGTATATATACCAAGAAACCAACCAAACGAACAGAATCTAACGACTGCAAGTAAATAATTTCTATGGCCAATACTATCGTCCGACAATATAGAATGCCTGCTCGTCGTCTACCATGCATGACCTGCGCTGGTATATGCCTATTTGCAACACAAGGAAACATTGGCACAGACCAGTCGATCTTGTATGGGCAAATGAATATCTGGGAATATATACAATGCTTCACATAAACAGCACATGTATGGCAGCAAGCTCTTTCGTTTGCCTCTCATTCATTTGCACTTTCTTTTCATCCTTCTCAAGCGAATAGCCGTCCCAACGTTCGAACTGACAATGCCTCTCCTTTCAAGCTTAATTCCTCGAAGCAAAGGTTCCGTTTAGACAGAGTGCTTCGCACCAATCATCGTCCGAGGAGAGTAAACACCGAGGAAGGTGCGGACGCAGGCAGCGCACACTGGACTATGCTCCTCCGATTTCTTTACACATGGCACCCGATAGGACGACGTAGAAAATTATCGTCATCTCACTCGCCATATCAGAGGCCAACTCGACGATGGTGAAGCGTTGACAAATGGATATCTACGGACCCCCGGCAATGATCCCGCAAATCAATGCATCGTAAATGGACAAGAACGGAGAACAGATTTCTGTTTACCCACGGCTACACAGGACACCTCCTCGTGCAACCCGACCGGGTCAAACAATCGGTCAGCAGTGTGCCTAGCACATCACGCGCCTCCTCGTGTTGAGGTGCTGCACTGCTTGGCACGCCGCTGTGTGAGTGCGTGTGCGAGCGTGGGTGTATGTGTGTGTGTGTGTGTGTGTAGGTGTGTGTAGGTGTGTGTAGGTCTGTGTATGTGTGAGGTATCGGTTGTGATCGACTGCAAATGCTTTTACTGCTGAGCACTGCCTCTGTCTCTGCTGGGACTATTTCCAAGTACATAGTTCTCACTAAACCTGAGACGATCTATGTGGGACACAGTCCAGCAAATAATCAACTATTTAACTAACTACTTACACATTACGCTGTAAAAGCCTCAGAAATCCAAACTATAAGCAGTCTATTCTCTTATTTCAAATGTTCAATATCCCTTAATCATTATCCTCCTAGGGACTGAATTAATGAACTTAGCATGCAATAGAAGACAATGGGGCAATAGAAGACAATGGGGCAATAGAAGACAATGGGGCAATAGAAGACAATGGGTGGTGCTTCTATCCATTCATGCATCCAACCACAGCGGAGGTGAAGTGACATGACATGACTTAATAATTAAACTGATTAAATTTACCTGACAACACTAATCTATTTTATTTAGTGTTCAATTTTAACTTATCATGGTGGAAACCCCAGAATCACATAAGATAATCCACAGTCTCTTTTTCCATCCTCTTTCTTATCCTCTAAGATCCTCTCTAATTCTTCATCAATATTGCAGTAATAGCTCTTCAGCAACGAGACCTCCTGTATGTGGAATACAGAATAATTGGAGGATACACAAAGCTTCTCCCTAGAGGGCGCTACGGTCTCCTAGGTGCATGCAGATTCAGGAGCCAATGCCAAACCCAGGCTCAATCAATCAACACATGGTATATCATCAAACAGACTCCGGAATCACTGACTGCCAATGCCTGTCTATACCTGCCTCAATGTCCGTTTCCTTGTCCACCTACCTTTCTGTCCAGCTCTTTGCTTGCCTTTCAATAATTCTGGAAGAGTACCTTATAAAAGAGTGGAGAACTCTCAGAAGTGTATGTACTCGAGTGTGTGCTGTGCCCTGCGACAACATATTGTATTACACAAAGGGAACACTTGTTGTTTGCCAACATCAATTTTGTAGTGAATGCAGCATTATGCATTGGCCATGCTCACTGCTCAGGTCTCTGGTGAGCTAGGAATCCCAGTGTCCAGTTCATTAGACACAAAAGCATCCAGACTGGTGGTTGCCAGCCCTCCCTGTGAACCCAGGCAATTCTACAAGCATCAGGCTCTATCTAAATGCTGACAGGCCCAAACCTCCCCATGGCCATCCTCTACTGAACCTATTTACACACACTTTTCATTAATGGTCACCTAGAGTTTGGCTGTACCTGGGCATCTGGAAATGATAAGGAAATGCAATAACCTGATGGAATCTGATAACAGAAATAGCTCAGAAAATGACCTTAAAGGTCATTGGGTAACAATTGCCCTTTAAATTACTCTCAAGGCAGCTATATAAACTACGAATTAAATGACTGCTCACATAAACCCAGTGCTGCAATTGCAAATATTTTTTCGCACACATTCATCATTGACAAAATTTGACTTCACTCCACAAATCTTGACGCAATGGATATTACAGTTCACTGGATTTCACTTCTGTCAACCCTTTGAACAGAATTAGTCCAACAACTGACTTGCACTACAGGTTTCATAGGAAGAAGAAAGTACTCCCATCGTAAACAGTCTCATCTGATCAATTGCAATTCATTTAACCTGGGAAGAACATTAGTTAAGTGGAGAATTCTCTGTCTGAATGCCAACTCCCTCAGCACCACACCAGATGAAATCTCAATCTCTCAGCATAATATAATTATAAGAGTGCATTTATAGAATTAAGAAGAGCAGCTGAAGGGACAAATGTAATCACCCTCAGTCTTCCCTTATTATAAACGTGTAGATTAATTAAATCTTATCCACTTCCCAATCCAATTTAAATCCCACTCCTGTAAATACTTAGGTGTACTGTTTATATATGCATGTCCTCCAGTGAAAGTATTTTGACTAGAGGAGAAGCGGAGGGGGTCGAAATGACTAAACACAGGATCGCGCGCTCATCACCGACCTATCCCAAGAGCTGGTAACCTGTCTACAATAACTTTCATTAAAAAATGATTGATTGCCTGAACGCACTGAAGTACAATAACTTGTCAATAAGAACACTGGACTCGTTAGATTCTAAAATCTCCCATGTGCAAACAAAAATGTGGATAGCAAGTGGATGAATAAGGGATATACTTACTTACTACTTACCTACTAACCTACTACTTACGAATGGGTGACTCCAACGTGTGAGCTGTTCACCTGCCAGTGACTGGAGAAAGACCTCCCCTGATAAATCAATTGGCTGGTCAGTCTATAAAACCTAGATTGATCAAGCAATCGATTCAGTTTGCGTGTGTGCAGATGCACTGAACCCAGGAACAACAGTCATGCAGCATACAACAGTCTGAGACAACGACCTCGATGACCTCAGGACTATTCATAAATATAATAAAACTATGGACAAAACCAGTAATAACAATTTAAAATGAAATTGTAAATAGTTAAATACTGTTGGTCTATGGCTCTATGCTTATAGGACCTGCAAATTTTATAGGGGCGTATGAAAGTCAGAAATAAAATATTCAAAAATAAATTTAGTGATTGACCCAAAAATAAAAAAGCGAATACAAATTTGATGACCTTAAAGTTTTTTACACAAATAATTTTGGATAAGATGCGCTACATTAAATTAATTTTGAGGCTCTTTGTATTAGCAAGATAATTTAATTTTAATGTCCTCAAATGTCATTTCCAGCATTTAAGACGAAGATCATAAAACCGTAAATATTGCATCGGAGCAATGCATTGAATTAACAATATATTACAGAAATTAAATTTAAAATCAATATTGGATGCGTTTGTGAATCATGATTAAACACGATCGAGTATAAGTCACAAGCAAGCTACACATGGGTGTAGTATCACAGGACTAGCAGTATAGCACAGAGACTGAAGCATGCATGCAGTCTTACAACCGTCCATAATGAGCTGCGTCTGCAGATTGCAAATTGTATATGTTACTGTCTTGTGAGAGTGACTGACTTGTCAGACAGTGAATTATTTTCCAAATTAACATAATTTATATACCTCCTTAGAATTCAAACCCTTGACGCAGCATTAAAAGTTTAGACCATTACCACAACTACACCACAGCAGACAGACGCCTGTAGCCTGAAAACCCCGACTAACAACAGCCAACTAACGACTAACGACACAGGTGAAATTGTGAAGGGTTTTCTTTTCCTTTCTCGGATCTGCAGATCTGCCATGCCAAGTGAAGCCCGCTGAATATGACGCAATGACAAGAAATCAGACTCCCCGTGCAAGAAAACCAGTAATCTATGTCATAACAACTGAGATGTGTAGCGTTATACAGGAGTGGCCATTCTACACCACTATTCCTACTAATTTCCTAGCTTCAGACTACACTAGTCACATGCAATCAGAAGTTGTAATGGGATAGGCAGAAGGTTTTACACATCGCAGGGCCGTAATAATGGGTGTCCCCTGGAGAATAAGGGCAGAGAGACGGATGGGGTAGATCCATAAATCAAGACAGACAGATGTGAAATGACTGGACCGGAAGAGGTGTAATGGGTATTGGCTTCACTTCAAAGACAATAACATCTCCTAAACAGGAAACAAAATGGAGATCCTGGTCCTTTTCAAGCAAAGGACAGGTTCTGTCTGACCCTCAAAAGAAAGAGGGAAGGCCCTCCCATCGACCCAGCCCCATACAGAATGTCCCTGATCTTGATGAGTCTGGCAACTGTCTTTGTGTACTAAATACAACTTCAAAATTCTGCCTGAACTGATGAGAAAGACACACCTTGTATATGGGTAGGGCTCAGAACTTTGGGCAGATGCACTCAACCCTTTGAAGATGCCAGGCCACCCAGTCAAGCTGAATAATGTCTTTCCAGATCATTGGGTTTTCCAAACCCAAAGACAGGATGAAGGCTCTTGGAAAAGAATAACTATAAGCTCTACAACTCTCCCACAGCTATAGCTCAAAACTGCATGAATCAGCAAACAAACTATTTGCTTCATCAATGAAGTGGGAAGTTCTAAAGGATAGGAGAGTAAGACATAAGAGATGGGATCACTCCCTTCAGACACTGTATCAAGGTGCTTGATTTGATTTTATGGAAGTACTCACACCCAAATGATGGCTTACTAGGTTCCACAGTTTCCCAGAATTGAACTGCTTAGTTGTGACCTACTCAGCCACCATGGAACTATTGAGAACCAGCAAAATACAATTGAATTGAACTTCTCAGATATACTCCATCTTTCCATTTTCTGTTCACATAGGCAGGCCTAAGTATGTATGCATGGGTCTGACTATTTCAGAAGCTCACAACGGTACTTTTTATGAGATATGACATTTTGCCAGGTTTATTACAGAGAAGCTTTAGAATGGCTGCCTTTAGAAAAATCCAAATCGGTTACTGCAGGTTTCTCAAATTAGAGGCAATTCCCCTCCAGTCTAAAAATGATTGTCGGTGAACGCTTGAAAGATATATACATATCACTCATATGAATTTCTTGTTACCCATAAGCACATGAAATAGAGATATGAGATGCAGAAATCATTGTTATATATTAGCAAACACATTGCCAAAGTAACAGAAACCTGTCAAGTTTAAGGCAGAAATTGCAGCTAATCGTAATATCATAAACTCCAAGTTTCTGTGAAGTGTTACTTAAAGCCGAGGCATAAACAGCACCTTACTTACTAGCACTGCAGCCTGTCATTGGGATTGTTAGCAATTAGCATCCACTGTCACAACTGCAGGACTTCTTTGAACTACTGAAGGGTGGATACATACTAACTTACAGCACTTGCTAAGAGCAGGATAAGGCTATAATCAATTGCAGAAGGAGGGCAGTCTAAGAGGGACCACGTGATCAGTAAACATCCAAATGATATGAGTAGAGATGGAGTAGTCTTTAATTCAAGTCCCAATCTGTTGTAATTAATCATCTCAAAGGGACAAAATATTCTTCCTATTAGCTCCACCCTCTGCCAAGGCTTCCAACCCCTTTGGATGAAATCTGTCCAGAATAATGATGATTAAGTGCGAACAGCTGACATCAGTGAGCCGCCAAGTGACAACCCCTTCCAATAAAACCAGCCTGGAACTAGGCAGAGAATGTGTGAAATCCGGGGTGCATGCAGAGAATGATAACAAGATGGGAGGGGTGGGCGTTGGTAGATCCCAGATAGATTTACCCCATGCAAGGGTAGTCAGTACAAGTGGATATGGTAAACAACTGCAGATAAGGAGTTGCTAGAGGATTTCAATTAATAACCCCAAGGGCCTGAGGAGACCTATCACCTTTGATTTGAAACGAGATCCAGCTTCAAGAGCCAGCTGCTGAAAGTTTGCAGCTACTCTAACTAGACAGCCCTCCACCTCTGCCCTCCCAGGATTTGCTTCCAATGGGAAAACTGGGAGATAAAGCCTTGGGGCTTCCTGTAAAAACTAAGAACAACCAATTAATCAGAGTTTGCTGAACTGTATACATTGAAAAGTATATAATGAACAGGATACGGTAGAGCAGAAAATTAATACAGAAGCTGAAGATAGAAATAAATAGAAAAGTTTTGGACATGTAGAGAGAGAATGTCAGTCGAAAGAATCCCACACAATGCACAACATGCAAGATTCAATAGAGCAAACTCGTAACATCACCACTGCTACAATATAATAAAAGATTATAATTAATATCTGGGTCAGGTTTTGAATAAGGGTCAAGAGACCAATCACGATCAATCGGTGCTTCCATATGTGATACAATCTGCAACCAATAGATGTCTGCAGCTGATAAAAACAGATACAAATCAATTGCAATAATCTGTCATGCTCCAATGCAAGTTGATGGGGTCATATATGCTGAACATTAAATCACTTATAAACGACTACATGAACCAACGGCTACAAATGGCTGAGACTATTATGATAAACTGACCAACATTAAACCAGAAGTGCCGTTTCAAAACAGAATCTCCTAAATATTTTGAATGTCAATTTCATTCAAATTTATTGTAGTAGGCACAAGATGAATAAATAATACTACTGTCTGAGAAATTTCTTTAACATCTAGGCATGAAATTGCATGTCTCCAGTAGTTGTATCTGATGTCCTCCTCTTAACTTCACACAAATGTCCAATACATACATTACAGACATGCACACAGAATAGTCTCCACTACGATTCAAATACAGGAGACACATTCTGTTACCTGGAATCAATTGGCTGCTGAGGATTTTCAATTGTCGCTAAAAAACTAGAAATCAACATCTTGAGTTCTGAGTAAGGTACGTGCAGTTACAATGTGCAGCTTGTGCAGTCTTAAACTTTGAAAGGAAGGATTATCATATTTCAGTCATAGGTGGTGTATTAATTTGTATTGTAGTATTATATTACATTGGGAGCGCGTCGGCCGTGTGTTTGCATGGTTCCAGTACGAACCCGATGTATGCCGACATTCAGAGATTAACATCTCGGGCTAGCACAAAGGGCGTGTGTGGAGCAATGGGATAGTGGATGCCTTGCGTCCCAAGGGTCGCAGGTTCGATTCAGGCCCGATCCACCCGTAGGGACCTTGAGCAAGTCCTTCACCTACAGTTGCTCGTGGAGCTTCGGCATGAAAACTCCGACACTCCCTCGGGCTGTAGTCGGGACCGCTTCTGAGTAGTAGTGGACTTGAAGGGGCGGTATAGAAATGTGTAAATAAATAAATAAATAAATAAAAGTATTATTTTACTGTACTGCATCATCTATAGAGGCCTTTTGCAACCTGCTATATGAGTGAGAATTTGGTAACCTCCAATAACATGGGCCATTTTGCTCTGAACAGTCGGCACAAGCTTAAGACTAGTCACAATCAAAAATGCAGAATTCAGAGTCCACTCAGTGAAGAGAAAGATTTCACAGAACATCTGGAAGGCTGAGATAATACTGGTCAGAAAGCAGCAACCCCTCAGTTGCTATCCCGAATGACTCACATTTTATGTCCTTTTCAAAGGAAATTCAATAAATCATTCAATAAAGGAAACTAACTGAAAGACTGCAACAAAGGCATGGCACTATTGCTGAGCTTAACAAGGAAGCAGGTAATAAATTCGTTAGTTGATGATATAATTATAGAATGGAAGCAAGCAAGTCCCTTAACTAAGCTCAAAGAGTGGTAGAAGTTCTGCAAACAATGAAGAAACCTGGCAGATATAATGACTTAATGCACTGTCACTTAAGAGGCCACTGCTAAGTAAGGAGCATCTGACAGGCAGCGCATGCTCCAGCGAGTCTACAAGTATGCATACAAAATGAGGAGCTTCTAATGTTGTTGATTGATCCTTAGACACACTGCAGGCAATGTGCTCATTGCATTCAGACTGCCTGCTGGAAGAACTGGGTAATGAGTCAATGACATAAGCAGAGTAATCAGCTCAGAGACTTGATGCTGGACCCTTCTTCTAGAGGCGTTTCAAAGTTGTACGTTTAGTTAAGTTACTAGTTAAGAAACTACTTAAGCCTCATGAAGAACAATTGAAAATTAGAAAGCAACTCCAAAAATAACGTATTAATTTTCCATTACTCTATCTGTATTATACTTTGATATAATATAGGTGGCCCTATTCTCGGGATTATTATCCCTTCAGGGCCTCCTTGTTATACCAACAGTGAAATCTGTCCTTTTCCAAATGCACAATGTAAATTTGCCGATGTTGTTGTTGGATAATAATAATAATTTTAAAAATGGGAGGAAAAGGCATCTGAGCTTTCAGTTTTTCTTTTTTGCTGTCTGAATAACAGTCACAATAAAAATTGCAGCAAAAAACAAAACAGAGAAATGGTATAACACATGCACAACACAACTTTAGGCAATTATAACACTTAAATCTAACAATATATAAATTATATATATGCAGGCATTTTTATTCTCCCTCACATATTTTAAGGAACTTGATGGATCATGTAAATGACCTAGTGGGTGAATTAAAAAATAATTATCTGGTATATTGTAGACCTACTGCTGTTTATGGCAGTAGGCCTACACATCAACAAGAAAGAAATGAATGGTGAGTAATAACATGCCAACCTTTCAACTTTATATATGCCTGTTCTATGTAACAGTTCAAAGCATTGTTAAAATATATAAGCCATGTGCAAATTTTTTAACTATACATGTGCATAACAGATTAAAAGGAATATATATATATATATATAAAACATACATATTATAAGAATTAACATTTTTTGAAAGAGCTTAATATGAGCCCTGCGGGAGCTAAGGGTATGAAGTGACAGACACCTCATTCTCACAACTATGGCATGAAGGCTTGTCCTTTCCTTTATCAGCTCATCATCTCACTAACAATGTGCAGTCAGTGTAGTCATAATTAAATACTTTATGGTCTAGGTCAGCGGTTCTCAATCTGTGGTCTATGGATTACTGGTGGTCCTCGGTCATCAGTCTGGTGGTGGTCCACGAGCAAGGCTTAAAATTCATATACATGTTTTAATAAAAATAATATCAAAACAGACCAATGTTGGCAATTTGTTCAAATTTTCTTCATTTGAGGGGCTACACTGGAGCGAGAAACTAATAATACGATGATACTTATAGATGGCAAATTTATCAACATATATAATTTCATTCATTCATTTCCAACATTTATATATAGCGCCCCTTCAAGAAGACTACTCGCAGGCGCTCAATTTGCTTATATGCTAATTCGGTCTCGCTAACGCTCTCGCTAACACTCTCGTGGCCCTAACGGTCTCGAAGCGAGAAAAAACGTTTCTGGCGTGCGCCGAGATTTATACCGTGTTCAATTGTTTGGCCGTATTAGTCCCATTAAATATACCCAGTAGAGGGTTGGTTAACTCGACCGAGTGCATTAAATATTACTGGTCGTAACCCGTAAAATTTGTA
>JAQFXW010000512.1:0-18503 GCA_034693945.1 Dendrobaena attemsi
TTAACCGTAACGTATTTTTATCAAGGAAATAAGAAAATGTGTGATTGATGACAAAATAACATTACATTTTTGGAAGACGAGTTGCGAAATTTTTGGGCCCCCCTTACTGAATTTCTAGATCCGCCGCTGAGTATGCGCTCATAATAAATGCAATGTAAGTAAGCAAGAAGTCTAGTAAGTACGTAAATAACCAAAACGCGGTTGGCGATTGGTCAATAAAAGATAAGTATTTTATTGTTATTATTATTAATAGCAATGATCTCATGATTCCTTACGTCATCAATTTCCTTCTCCGCCTTTCTCCATGGGTCACTTGGCTCCGATTGTGATCGTGAGGCGGACACACTTGGGCCGAGCATCGTCTCGCTCGGCATTCTTCCATGAGCAACGACTCGAGGGCTCGAAACGGAGTGACGAGTAGCACTTCGGTTGGGTGGATACCACCTCTTACCATCCGGACCTGAAAAGTGTAATAAGATTTATAAAACTTCATTTACTTCATGTAATCATGTTGCGGTCTGTCAATGTGAGTTTAATAAACAAATATATGTTTTTTTTCTTTAAGGACTACTCCGCTTAGCTGGCTTGCTAGCTATCCTGTGAGGAGCCCTTGTAATGGCATGAAGCCCTGTGTTCCAGCACCATATGAATTCTCGTCACTATTATCACAGCCACCGTTTGACACATGATCCATTGATCCACGTCCCCGCCTCAATGCCAGTCTGTTCGTCGGCATCTTGGCTTTCCTGTCTATCAGTGTTAATCTGTCTCATTGTCTAAATGTATGTTTTCATGTAGGTTGTATCATATGCATGTTGGTATATGTCTGTTCGTCTGACTAACAGTGTGGAAATGAAAATGTGTGCATATATGCACCAATGCAATATCTAATTATCTATACAGACTCTTAAACGGCCTCTTCTACGAATCAATTAAATGACCAATTAATTGATCATTACAAAATTAATCCATACAAAACGAATCAATTCTTTAATAATTCGTAAATAATTTAGCAAGAGGTGCTGCACAAATGGAATTAAGTAAGTGATATCCTTGCCGATGAGTTGTCCGCTGGAGTCGAGATGGAGTCCTTGCGTCTGCTGATCCCAGGCAGATGACAGCTTTCTCATCTTGTCATCCACTTCCTTCATCTTGAGTCTCACTGTCTCAACGACCCCCTCGTCATCCAACTTCATGCGCTTCTCCATTCTAAATTGACATCATATAAAATATATAAAATCGTCACTTAAATACTATTTAAATGAATGCGGATAAATGTATAGATTTCTAAAGACTAGATAAACAAATATAAAAATTAAGATTGTGTGGCGATATTCTAGAGATGATTTTGCCTTTGCTGTAGATGTGCTTGCTGCTTCTTTGCAATAAAGATTTAATTCATTCATTCAAAATAACAATACAGATTTATTCTGTAAGTGTGCTTAAATAGATGGATATGACTATTTACATGGATGCTTACAAACCAGTGTAAATAAAAACATTATATAATGGTTTAGTGTTGCGGCTATAAAACGTCTTCACATTGCAAATACTATTTATATCGCTCTTCAGAAGCGCTCCTAAGGAAGCTGTAGCTCATATCGTCATCCTCCTCATAGGGTATGTATACATGCTCAGTATATTAGCATGCGTGCACGTATAATATGTGTGCATGCATACATTTGTATGTATGCCTGTATCTGATTTACAAGTAACTGATATTCAAACAAAAGTAGCTCAGAACCTACAGCTAACCCTGTTACGCAGCCAAGAGAATCTAGCATCAACAATTTCATTTTCTTGGGCTCGGAATGTAACGATGGGTGGAAAATTCTCTACATGCATGCTCATCTCTTAAATTGATCTTCCAATTCACATTCTACCGTTGGTGACTGGTTCAGCTGATTGGGTACAACAGAAGCAAAAATATCAAACAAAAATCATGAGCCCTGGTAGAGATTTGAACCTCAAACTTCTCTGTTGAAAGTACGGCATGCTAACCACTTGACTATCATGCATTCCATTACACCTCAAAGGCACAGTGGTACGTACCCTTCTTCGAGGAGTATTGGCTGCTGGAGGCGGTCAACCAGACTGGACCCCGTCGTCCGTAGGTCTTCGTGTTCTCGCTCCAGCTGAGTCTTTGAAGGCGAGTGGTGGAGAACGAGTTGCTCCGGAGTTAACTCATTGTTTGCCAACTGACTGATTGCGACGAGCAGATCATCAGCTCGAGAGAGCAGCTACGTTAGAAACAATCGTCCATAAACAGAATGCATCATGATTGATTGTACCCATCTTATATACACTGCGTCTGGAAAAATATGGAACCTACGATATCTTAATGAAAACAACTATAATAAATAGTAATCGATTTAAATAACTGCAAAATTATTGTTTTGATCCTGGCATTTAATGAACTACAATGGGTAATTTTTTCAGAAAGTCTGGCGCACCACATTTGTTGTTTTGGAGTAAAACTCAACTGTATAACAATTTATCTTTCTCGCAGAATACAAGTTTCCTTCAACTTTTTATACAGAATATAACATTCAAATACATCACCATGGTCCATATTTCTTTGGACACAGTGTGTATTTTGAACATGCACAGACAGAGGTCAGATAGAGAGACGGAAAGAAAACATAAAAACAGTACTTAGTAAGACTTTGTCTATCTGCAATTAGTGCTGTTTTCGTTAACAAAAACGAAAACGAAAAGAGTAATTAACAAAAATCAAACGATTTCGTACTACGAAACCAAAACTAAAACGAAATAAGGCTCTCAACGAAAACTAACACGAAAATGAAAAATGCAACAATCATAACTAAAACGAAATTAGATAAGACGAAAACTAAAACGCTATTTTGTTTATCAAAACTATTTTCTATAATTGTGATAAATAGTTTGATACTTGTAATTTTTCCTTATCCCACTTGCATGCGAATTAATCAATGGAAGAACTGCACGAATAAGCGAATTGCGCATCTATTTTAAATACACGCGTGAAAGAGAACGATATTTTGTTATTTCCTGTTTTCGTTTATGCCTCAGTCTTTAATAATATTGTACTATCGACTTTCTAAAGCACTTCTCGCAGGCCAAGCGCAGTGCACCATCCAATTCTCGAGAGCTGCGTCAAATCAGAAAGGTTACCCAGAGGAGAGTTCATGGTGGTTAAGAGTCAGAAATACGGTAGGTCAGAGGATGCAGAGCAGCTGTTAAAGTATATGTCGTTTGGAATGGTGATTGGGCAGCGGGGGATAGGCCTGGAGGATTCAGGATATTCAGGAGTCAAGTTTTCAACTAGAGTATTTTAAAAGATGGGACAAGTAGGGTCATCTCCAGACGTTTTTATCTTAGGCGTTAGATAAGTCCCTGAGGCATCATTTATTCATCGGGCATAAGAAAATGAAAATTGATTAACTAAAACGAAACGAAAATTGACTTACCATTTTACAAAAACTAAAACGAAAATTCACTTATTAAAACTAAAACTAAAATTCATCCTCAAAAACTAAAACGAAAACTGATATTCGGAAACAATTAAAACAAAAACGAAAATTGAGGCCAAACAATCAAAACTAAAACTAGGACATTATTAAAACAACACTATCTGCAAGCAAGTATTTGTAAAGTTATTAATACCATCTCCTTTAATCTTGTATATGCCATAAATGTACCATCTAAGGCAACTGATAATTAATCAAAGACAATTACTTGATTAACAATTCATAATACTAAGTACTATTTCCCAGTTCATATCTTACCATACTCAAATACATAATCATACCATTCTCTACATCAGCATCCACAATAATTACCAAATTGGCTTTCTTCGTGAAGGCAGAGACAGTGCTCTGTCGTGACATTCTTTCGTTGACACCTCTCGAAAACGATTTCCAAGCGTCCGCCAGACGTTGACCTTGGTCGTGGTTCGGCTGAAGGTCATAACGAAGCGACCTCCGAAGGACGAGAGCCGCCTGCAGTAACTGCTTTCCATACTCATACGTATTCTGACAATCAAACAGAGCAATCAAGTACAACACAGCGTGGGGCGCGGTAGTGTAGTGGTGAAGGTCGCCGCCTTGCAACCGAAAGGTAGCAGGTTCAAAACCCATCCCCCGCGTAAGGACATTGAGCAAGTTCTTCACTCACAATTGCTCGTTGCGCTTCGGCGTGTAAACTCCGACACACCTCCGGGCTGTAGTCGGGACCGCCTCTGAGTAGTAAGAGACTTGAAGGGGCGGTATAGAAATGTGTGAATAAATAAATAAATAAATAAACAGCTAATCGCTGAATCGAAAGAACCTCAGACTTACTGACTTACTTACTGACTGGCTTACTGGCTGGTTTAGTGGCTTCCTGACTTAATTAAAGACTGACTGCCTGAACGAATGAAAGGACAATAAAATAACCGACCGCACAACCTAAATATCCAATGCACGCAGTACATACAAAAAATATGATAAACAATCAGATCAGAATTAATTACTATTTTCTTTTAGCAATAAATGAAAGCTAATGAATGAAATCCAACACCGTTGAAATTGTTATTAACCTGTGCTGTATTTTCAACATGACTCTTTTCCTTCTCGTAGGCGTCGAACTCCTGCGCGCTCCTCCTCACAGATACATTTGCTGCCTTATTTGTTATGTCGCACAGATCAACAATCCACTGTATGGCCTGGCATTCAGCGATAGATCAACAAAGTATACAAAACATAGGTAACCAAATGCAGAATGATGTAAGGAAAGGTACATCAATTATATCATAATCCAAGAGTGTTCAGTTCAGTGATTCAATCTGAGTTAAACAACTTAAACTTACCTTTATTTCCCAACTGCAACAGAGTACACTAAGATAGAGTACCACCATCCATATCAGGAGACTACAACTCTTGCACCAAATAATTTCTGAATTAATGTCCCGTTCGGTTTTCAAATAATTAATGCCTAGGTCCTCATATAACCACGCTAAGGTACTAAGATAAGGTATTTGATGAAGAAGAGTCAGGTAAGGATAGATAGGCTAAGACAAGAATAAGGTACAGAGGGCGTTGTATATTAAAACAAACCTTAGTACACTTAGTTACAGAATGTGATTTCTTTTTGGAATGATATAAAGTCACTAGGTGAAGCCGCATCAGATTATACTTCATCTTTCAAATAATTAATGCCTTAGTATTATAGGTCAAACAGTATCAGACCAATATGTCAACGCCACTAAATGTTTGTATTCTTGCTGAAATTAATAAAATTATTGAACTGTGTACCTTTAATCAAATGCATTGACAATAAATACTACTCCGTAGTATCGTGGAGTGTGCAAACGTTTTGAGGCAATAAATGACTTAGACTTCATCTTTACCTGTTCCGCATCCTGTTCACACGTTCTCAGTTGCAGAATCTGTTGGAGTTTCAGCTTTCTAACGTCGGCAAGATCCTGGCAGCGCAGTCTGCGATCGTGGACGTCTTCGATCATTTTCTCAACACCATTAAGCTGCTGTGTGCGATCTGGACTGACGTCCTGACCGAATGCATTCTTCACCGGGAGACAGAGTTGGTTCAGAAGGTTCTGACCCTCGAACAGAGCGAGCTCAGCCTTCGAATCTGAAACAACAAAGTGAACAACATCAATCAATCAATCTCTATTATAAATAATATCAATCAATAATTCCTAATGGAAATCAGGTCCCGAGGAACCAAGCACTGACGCATACACATGGAAGAACATTCAAAGAGGACAGCTTTTGAGACTCACAGATGGACCACTTATAAATATTTAGTCTCGGTCATGGACCATCACTGAAATCTTGTGAAACCAGCCAAGGACAAAGTAACCTAATAGGCCTACAGAAGAATATTTTGTCATACACATATTTGTCACATACTCTATTAGATCGGCGTGCCACATAGCCAATGACATGAAGAACAGTTCCAGAAATGACAAAATTGTATCTGTGTCTATGTTTCAAATTTACAATTTGTAACTTGCTCAAGTTCCCTACGCAAGGGGTTGGGTCTGAATCGAACCCATGACCCTTTGCACGCAAGGCAGTAACTATCTTCAATCGATCAATCAAAATTTGTAAATTGCTCTTTTAAGATCTCTGCTCTATTCAAGTTCTCTACTACATTATCAAGCCCAACAGTAATATACTGTATCACAGTGAAATAGTACAATGTTATGGATGAAATAAAACACTAACTCAGTTCTTCCCATTTTGTCTCAAGACTTTTCAGCTGGGCCTTGGCCGAAGCAACATCCTCTGCAACAACTTCTGTGAAGAGTAGCTGAAGGAAATCATCCAGCTCACGGGCCAGCTGTCAATCAATCAATCAATCAATAAATAAATCAAACAAACAAACAACAATCGGTAAAGCAAGTCAATAAAGCAATCAATAATAAAAATTGAAAATCAATCAATGATAATTCAATCAAGCATAAATTCAATCGATAAAACTCAATTATTCAATTAATCCAAGAATACACACGCAGAAACATAAACCAACTGTGCAAACCAACACACATACAGAAATAGATGCACACAGGTAAACAGATACAATGATACATACATACACAATTACACATTACACAAACATGCGCACTACACAGATACAAGCAAACATAGATATATACATACACAAAATTTGCATACGTATACACAAAGACGTACTTCTTCAACGAGTCGATGGAACCTCACTGATGTGATGACAAGGTTGCGCCTCTGTTCCAGTCGACTGGCGAAACTGCGACAGACCATGTCCATGTAGTCGCGCTGAGCTTCGAGATCAGACACTTTTGCAGAAGACGCATTCATCTCTTCAGACACTCTGTGCCTCAGCTCTGCATACATACTGTAGGAATCCTGTTCAACAGAAAATGAAATGCAAAAGGAGCTACAACAACGTAACTAAGCATTTATGCTGAGTAATTTCATGTGACCAAGAAAAGACATCTGTGCTCAAGAGATTTCAATGTCATAAACGATACTAGGACAAAAAGTCCCCAAACAATAAGTCCCCAAAATTTATGGCATGTGGTCCAACTTCTTCGTTAAAATCAACATTTTCATTTGTACCCAGCTTCTATTTTGTGGGCAATATGTTTAGTCGATACCCCGCTTCATGTTTAGCGATGAATTTTTCGTCTTTCATCCCACTTCTATTTTAAAACTTACTTTTTGTTCCATTTTCATAAAAATCTGGAGGAAAATCCCCAGACAAATAGAAGCTGGATGAAAGACCAAAAAATTGATAGCTAGACACGAAGCGGGATAACGACTGAACATGTTGATCACATTTTGTCCGGCCACGTCATAAACATATTTTTATGTCTGTTTCCTTTACAATCTGAAAATGTGTAAAAATGACGTTGCTTGTTTTGATGTTTGCGGTTTTCCCTGCAACACATAATTCAAAAGTAAATACACACTCCTCATAACAATCATCATTATCATCACCACCACCATTACAATCACTTAAACAACCACCATCATCATCATATTCATAATCATAAACATCACTATCATAACTATCATTACCAGGTCCTAATACAAGCCATTTCGGGCAATAGATATAAGACAATAGACGAATGAAGTGCACCTGATATGCTCTTTTCCACTGTGTCAATCAATTAATCAATTTCGCTTGTCGCTATTATAAAGTTGGCAGATGACGTGATTTCTTGTTGTGCCATTAACTGAATCTTCGCATGGCACAGCACACTTACCGCACACTTCAGCTCCAGTTGTTCGTGTTGTTTACGCAGGTCATCCGCCGTGCGATAGGAGTTTCCAATTTCTGTCTGGGAGCCAAGAAGCTTCTCACCCGGGCCTAAGATCCAATCAACCACCTGAACAAAACAAATCAATATAATTAATTCCATTAATACATTCAAATAAAATAGTTATAAGAATCGAGAAACTCTAATACTGCATCGAGTATACATTGCACTAAGTAACATAACAAAACAGAATACTGCAGCAGTGTGACTCCTACGTACGGTCTTTATGGCTTGTTCGAGTTCTCGAAATTGAGATCTTGTTCCTGTCTCCTTGTTGCGGGCCTGGAAAAGATTCTTGAGTCGATCGATCTTGCTCTCAATCAGTTCGACGGATCTTTTGACGCTGTTCATGGCAATCACCTGATCCATTGTGAAGTGTGGACTCCCGTTGCTTGGCAACGTCGATCCTGCATTCAGCTTCATGTGGAAATCACGACCTATGTCATAACGTAAAAAGAATGCATGACTTAGAGAGAGACAAAACACACTGGCAGACCAATCGGACAGATACAACGAATCAACTTACATGAGACTGAATGACTAACTGGACAACTAACTCACTACATATTGACTGGATGAATTGCTGAACAAATCCCATTTCCAATCATTCACAAACTAATTGAATCTCACTCATTCTCACTCACTCACATTCACTCTCACTAACCATTCTCACTCAAATTCGCTCACTTACATTCACACTAACTAACCATTCTCACTCACTTGCTCACGCTCACAAATGACCAACCCATCCACACACACACTCAGTTAGTCAGACACATTGACTCATACACGTCCATTCACACACGTCCATTCACACTAACTTCTTCGCCTGCCCATCCATAGTTGCTCGCTCTCACTGAAGACAGACTGAATAACGGGTAAACAAACATTCTAGAGACCAGTTAATAGCTGACCTTGAAAGGCGATCTTCTCTGCAGCAGAGATCGTTGGATGACCGAGCGCTTGTTGCTGGAAGCGCAGATCGAGCTGAGAGGATGAGAAGCTCACTTGGTTCATCTGATCGGCTGTTTGAACGTAGAAATCGTCCAGGTCCCTCGAAGTCACATCCACATCCTTCAGATATCCCTCCAGCGTCTGAGATAAATAGCAAATGGAAAAAAGTCATTAGGCCACTTGACAGGGAAATGGAATAGTCTTCCTGTTGTACTCCGTTTAGTTCCCAGCGGTCATCCCAATATACTTTTATACAAATCTCAAACTGTTTTATTCAGCCAAGGTTAAGTTGCGAGCACTTCTGAGTAGATTGCTTTGAAGAGGTGTAATATTTATGCTCCCGTAACATTGAAATACGCATGTGTATTGTCTAATAATGTGTTCCTTTTACAAAATGTACACACCTACTTCTTTTTGTAATACTCATAAGATCTAGTCAAGGCGTTACACTGCATTTTGTAAAGTTGTTAATTAAATAATTAAAGCCTTGGTCAAGTATTTTTCTTATTAAATGGTTTACCTATTATGTTGGATTATCTTATGAGCAAAGAGATGCTTTTGTATCGATCATATGCAAACCAGCAGCATATTGATATATTGAACATTGATTATAATGATAAGAGTGCCCTGCCTTAGTGTGACTACACTCCTGTCTGGGATTCCCTTTGCTGCCTGGAATGGTTTCCATCCATTTGACGTGTTACTCAATGTATATAGTGTTACTGCTATGCTTATTGGTTGACATAAAGTGATTTTGATTTAACTTGATTTAAACTTTAATAATAATAACAGTTACTAATAGTCCTCAAGCGACAATAGGAATAATTGTTTCCGGATGCAATACCTCTGAATCACCATCCAGCGACAAAACTCCGTGGTCCTTTGGTGGAACTTCAACCAACGGACCAAGGGCATCGACGTCCAAGGACTTCATCTCACTTGTGCTTCATCTTGAAGCCCATAGATGAACTAAATGACGAACGTCAATAATATTGAAAATGTTTGAGAATAACGGTGTAATGCATGTAAAATTAAGCGATTGGTTAAAATAAAATAATAATAATTAAAGCGATTGAGCTCACAATTCTGTTGGCTATCCATTGGTCGTGAGCGTAGGAGAGTCGGCCTCCAAGTTCTGTGTTCAATTCTCCCTCCTCACAGATATTGCTTAGAGCAGAGGGACTCACGTACTGAAACTAGGAAACAAATGCATTCAATTAAATCCAGAACATAATAATAATGATAATATTCTTTATTATATTCCTATTGACAAACGCAGTATGATTACAGACAGGCTATACGAAATACGTCCTGCATAGCACGACACGCAGGTCGGCTTGATAGCGGGTTCGACTTAACTAGTGGCCTAAGTGCTGGAACACTCCTGGTACGGCCAAACCAGAAGTGGGGGTGTGCAATCTTATTTTCCAACTGACACGAGACAAACCACACAACAGTAAAGCAGCAAACAGAAATTTAAAATAAATTACTGCCCCGAGTGGGATTTGAACCCATGCCCTCTAGATCTGACAGTCTGCTCAGCTCATCGACCAGCCGCTCTCTCCACTAAGCCACGGACCCACCTGTAAATAATTATAGGTCACTTGTGTTTCTAGTTTGTGAGATCTTTGAAGGTAAAACGTTGGGCGTCATTCCTTAGTGTATCAGGGGCATTGTCTAATCAAATCAATCGGTTTCTTGAACGTTGTACTGTGAGATGATCGATTTCCTTGCAACTGCATGGTCAATATTAATGAGTGGATCTATTATGATAGCAGAGATCATCTGATACTGCTGCTAAGTGCTAATAAACATGCATTGTTGTGCGCGTGCGTAATGCAATTGTTAGTTAAGGACCTATCCGGTCGAATAGCAGTGTGAACAAGACCGCCCTACAAAATTATCAGTTCATATATATTATATATATATATATTATATGTATAATATAATATACATATACATATATAATATAATATATATATGTGTGTGTGAGACTGATGTATCTATCTACGATCTTACTATAATGTAGGTATTATTAATTGCTATGATTATTGCTTTCATAAAATGCTGCTTCTTGACCTGCATTTGGCTGGATCGTATAATCGTCTAAATGGCAGTGTATTAATTAAATGTGTGTCTGTCTGTTTGACTGTCTGCGTGTGTCTGTCTCCTGTAGTTGAGCATCACTTTTGTTTGTCTTCTTGTCACACTTCGCGAGTCCATGTCTGTCTGTCGGTTTCTGTGCATCTTCTTGTATATATCTCTGATTTTCTATTTACAATTGTGTCCATAGGAGCATACGTATATCTGTCTGTGTGTGTGGCTGTCCCTCTGTTTGTTTGTTTCTTTATATCGGTTTATCTGTCTGAATCTTTGTGTGTGTGTGTCTGTCTGTTTTTCTATCTTTGTGGCAGTGTGATTAGCCCTAATTAAGCGGAACAATGTTCCTTTTGGGTATGCCGTTTGCATCCCGTTTTTGATGAACTTTGTTTGCATAAATTGTTTTATGTGAATTGGGAGCAATAAAAAGAGATGATGATGATAATGATGGCGTCCAACCGTCTTTGCCTAAATTATTTAAAAATCCAGTACATTTGGCTTGGAACACGTCAGCAGCTGGCTATTTTAGATGTGGCTGTACTTACCATAACTTTTACCCATTTAAACTTTTCCTCCCAGTTCGCAACCTTTGTGTCATCGTGGATCAGCCGTTTACTTTTGCACCCCATATCAATCTTCTCAGCCTCGCTCGTTACTATCAACTCCGCCAACTTTGTACTGTTGCTCGCTCGCTCACTCTTTCTGCTGCTGCCACTCTTTTGACATTCCTTCATTATTGCCCAACTAGACCATACATCTAAAAGCTGGCCTTCTGAGCTGCTTGAAAAGTGTACTGCGCTCGTCTGCTTGTCTTATTTTCTGCATACTCACAAATTTGACCTTAAGACTGTTTTCTTTACCTGCACTGGGTTTGGAAGCCCCTCTGGGTAGCACTCATGAAGAGGCACCATATGAAATGTTCTTAATGAATGAATAAACTCAAAGTTCACAAGTTTGCGTTACGTAAAAGAGCTCCTTGCTCTTATCATATAACTCAAAGGTGCTGTTGCAAGTTGAACTTCTCTACCTCTCCTCAGTCGAGCTCATCCAATCGAGTCCGTCCAAGCGAGTGCTTAAATGTATCTGGCTCGGAGGTAAGACAAAGGCTACCCGAGAAACAGCAACAACAGACAGCCAACAGCAAACTGTCAAGGGGAACAGTTGGGGCAGATCAAGACTTCAGATACATTATATAATCATATTATGTGTATAAAACAATATACATAATTGTATTATACATAACAAATATTTAATCAACATCAAGAATCAAAACCCACCTTTTTCACACAAGGTTAATCATTTATGATACCTGCTAGCATAAATGTTATAATAAAAAGTATTAGCACATAATGCATGTTGCATGAACACTAAATTCTTACTCACTTTACAACTAAAAGTCCTAATAAAACTTACCAGGAACAGCAAATCTTCTGCCAGTAATTTTATCTAATATTCCAGTAAGCCCATGTTCATACCTAGATAGAAAGCACCACAAGAAAGACAATAAAAAACCATCAGTTATGTTTTAAATATTTGTCTTGTATTGTCATGATGTTAAATCAAAATTTATTAAGAAGCATGACAAAGTACAAGATACTACTGATTTTGGAGGTCTTTGATTAATTCTCTTCTGGCCTGAATAGCATATTGAATTAACTTTGTAGTAATGATCCCATTCCACATAAGAGTTTCTCTTGCAAAGCTACAATTCCCAATGCATTATAAAATACTGGTACGCCCATTCCGCAAAAATAATTATTGTATTTTAGTACGATGAAACGATAAACAGAAAGGTTGAGTAATTTTGGATGCTAAGCACTGCTAACACAATAAACTATGCAGCTAGGCCCTTCTGTTAAGTTTCAGAAAGCCTATAATAGTTTGTTTCTACTTGTGTGTTTGATCTTGTCTCGTGACAATAAGCAATGCAAACTGGAAAACCCTCTCCATGTTACCGATCATTAAGGCTCAAGTGGTGCAAATTTATTCAAATTTTCAAATTTCTTAGAGCAATTTTTAAAATTTCTTGGCATAATTTGTTTCCTTCTCTTAAACAAATTTCTGAGGCTTATCTAACACAATAACGCAAAACCTCAATATCATCAAAACTTCTAGAGAGAAATCTCATACAAATGAAAGAAAATAGTTGGAAACAACCTCTACATGGTTCTGCATTTGATTGTTTGGTAAAACTGCTGTCAGCCCAGTTGTCTAAAAATTCAGTGATACACAAAAAAATTATTTACACATGTATATTGTGTATGTTTCTTTCCTCCTCCAAAGTCCTACCTGCATCGTGGTGGGAGGGTGAACAGACAAGTAAGGGATTGTCTGGTGAGGCTAAGCCATCTGTCAAGAAGGCTTTGGCCGATGAGCCACCTAGGGCGCTACGCGAGTTGGATAGGCTCACCAAGAACCCTGAAAGTGCTGGCTAACACAGGAGGCAGGTGTTGGAAGGACACCTAAGGGCGAAATAGGCCATTAAACAGGCTCACCGGCTTCCTTACCCTGCCGGGAGAGAACTGGCCACCACCCGGCATACAGGACCAAGAAACCTCAGAAAGAGACCTCATCATCAGCGCGGCGCTTGACAGAGGAGAAAGAGGAAGAAGATTGTGTATATTTAACTAGCCAACAGACCAAGCCTGAAGAAGTTGCTTCTTCGGAGAATCACTCGGCTCTACAAAGGCTGATCGAGCACTTTCTTTGGACCAAGAAGCCCTCATTAGTTCATATTCTGCGCTGAGATCCGGGTAAGGCACCAGCTAAAAACAATAAGAGCGCTCAACTTAGACTTTAACCTTCACAGGCTTGAGCAGGATAAGCAATAACCCCAGAACAACTTTAGCCCTGTTAAGTATAATCTATATATTTTTTAGTGTATTTATAGCACCTCTTCAGGTCTACACCTACTCAGACTACAGAATCTGCGCCGAAGTTAACACGCCAAAGTGCCTTGAGTGAAGGTACTTATGCAGTAGCTTGGGTCTCAATCAAATATGTGATGCTTCAGCCACGAGACTTCAGCTATCACACTACACAACCATGCCCCACTATATTATATATATACTTCGTTCATTAATATTCAAGCTGACATAATACAACTTGTTAAAAAGCTGCACTGATTACAAATTTTGGCTGATAACATATTTTGACAGCATAGCAACCACAAGATCTTACGAGAGAACAAATTTAAAGTTTCAAGGGTAATGGGGTAAAAACTACCCAATTTAATCATCAATGTTGCTGTTTTCATTCAATAGTGAAGATCTGAGCCCATAAGTAAACCACAATCAGAAATAAAGTGTGTAATCTATTCAACTTTTGAGCCTATCCTTTTCAAGAATAAGAGTCGCGAAAAATGTGCAGTAAAAAAACGCACACTTATGGAGGCCCTATGATTATAAAAAGCAGATACATAAAACAGAATTGTACGTACCTCTTTCACACTATCATCAAATATATGCAATGCAACAAGCTGAGCATTCTTTTCACAAACAGTCACAAACTCGACAGCAGGAGGATTAGTAAATGATCCAATTAAAGACATAGTAATCTGAAACAAATAGAACAAAATATCATGTTAAACAATCAATCAGCTTCCTCTCTCTCTCTCTCTCTCTCTCTCTCTATTACGTAATTAGCTCCTTTAGAAATCAACAGAACGCAATACTGTCAATTGGGAAAGGCTGTTGACGAAATTAAGCACTTTTCATTTCTGACAAAGTGATTTGACATTAGCCTTAGCCAGATAGCCAGAATACACATTCCAAACTATAACATCCATTGTTGGATTTCAAATTAAAAAATACACAGAATAGGAAATTCAGTACTTCTCCAACTTGCTTAATTGTCTCACTTCTGCCCCTTATCAACCCCTGTCACCTTAACCCTTTATTGTGTAATTTTATAGTAGTAAATATTTTGCATACTGTGTGAATCGTTTTGGAAGAAATAGCGAAAAGTGAACTTCTTCCTTTCTTTGCAAATTTCACATTTATGACAATATCAAAGTAATTGAAAACCAAAAAATTCATATTTTCGGTTATCAAAGATAGTCAAAGTTACATTTTGCATCAGAAATAGTGCAATGTTCCTCCAGGTTGTGTTCTTGGGCATCTTCAATTCATTCTCTACACTACTCCACTCAGCTCACTTGACCATCACCTATATGCTGACGACACCCAGCTGCTATTCATCTCTTTCTCTCCAAACTGCTTCACTGTCTCCATAGATCATCTAATCAATGTGGTCACCCAAATCTCATCCTGTATGACTTCAAATCTACTGTGCTTGAACCCGTCAAAAATTGAATTTATGCTCATAGGCAGTGATATTTTCGTTAACAAGAATAGGAATTAGAATGAAAATTCCGCTAACGAGAATAAGACCGAAAATTAACGAGAATAAGACCGAAAATTGGGAATTATTTCGAGAACAAGAATAGAACGAGAACTGAAATGCAATCAAAAGAACAAAAATAAGAATAGACCGGTCATCCATTGTTGGATCTCAAGTTTGACCCGAGCTGGCTATCCCTCCATGAAGGAACCTGTTGGCCTCATGAGAACCGGTGGAAAGTGGAGGGTTGGGCGAAGCCTCATATGGGATGCTACGGTCACTGACACCCTGGCAATTTCATATCTGCCAGCTACTGCTCAGACGGCTGGTGCAGCGGCCGAAATGGCGGCCTCAAGGAAAAACGCAAAATACTCCCAACTTGCCGCCATTCATCATTTTGTCCCCCTTGCCTTCGAGACCTTGAGCCCAACGCTGAGGGCCTGGTTTTCATCTCGACCTTGGGCCAGAGCATCACCGCGATGTCTGGGGAAGCACGCGAGACCCGCTACCTATTCCAACGCCTGGCTCTGAGTTCGAAGATTTAATGCCGTTGCATTTCGGGGAACTTTTCCCACAGGATTACGAGGAATAGGTGCCGTTCCAGACTTTAATCATTTGGCATTAGAGAAGTCCCTGAGGAATCATGTTTATCTCAGGGCAAGAAAAGAACAGAAATAGGAATTATTTCAGAACGAAAATGATTAAACTTACAATATTTTCGCGCCACACTTCGTCAGTAAGTAAAGGATACAGTTGTCAATTATATCGATGGCGAAAGCCTGTAGCACATTGACGATCTCTGAGATATGGGATTTTTTGTATGCACTATATAATTATTTTCAATCAAATGTTTCAATCAATTTGTTTATTTGAACCCAACTGTACAATTAAAATCAGG
Organism: Dendrobaena attemsi; assembly: GCA_034693945.1. Lineage (NCBI taxonomy): Eukaryota > Metazoa > Annelida > Clitellata > Crassiclitellata > Lumbricidae > Dendrobaena > Dendrobaena attemsi. The sequence goes on from JAQFXW010000512.1 coordinate 16,080, forward strand.
AAAATCAGAGAATCAAAGCAAACAAATCAACAAAAGAAACAGATTGACAGGGTAGAAAAGCAAATTAGCGGGAACAAACGGCGAAAAGACCCTAAGGGACCTAGGTCCCGCAATGGGCTCCCTGTAACAGATATAAATATATATGGCGAAAGTAGCTAATAAGTCTAGCATCACGAAACTTAACTCGTTAACTAAATTAAATAAAATTTGTGAGCATTAAACACCTAGCGTAGTTAAGTAGGTCTTTAGTCTAATTTTAAACTGTGAACAAACATTTGGTAAAGTGCATAATGATAAAGGAATTTCATTCCAGGTACCCGGACCAGCATATTTAATTGCAAACATCCGTGAATTAATTCTCACAAAATCTGCCCTGGCATTAGAGGGCGTTTAAAGCAGCCATGGTATTGAAGTAGTTGTTGAAGACCCTATGTAATTATGAAAACTCTAGAACATGAATTCACCAGTTTGCTGAAATCTTGTCTGATCAATTATAAGAATACGGTACAAGTTAAAGATTATAATTATTATCATAATTATTATTTATTTCCGAACTAGGTCGACGTCTGACGGCAGTTACAGGAAATATAAGAGAGACAAGTTTCCTCTTTCAGAGCCTTTCCGTGACGATTCAACGCTTCAACGCTGTTGCCTTCCAAGGCACCTTGTCTAGGCTGACCGTCGTTGAGAAGCGACACTCATTCCGCTGAATAATCAATTATTTTATATTATAGAAGGCCTTTAATTTAGGTATAATCTAGACTTTTTTCCTAGATCGCGGGGAAGAACACAGATAATATTTGAAAATAAAGAAGGGCGAAAGAAAGAAAGAAATGAAGAAGAGGTCTGTGTAAAAAGTTGAGGGACAGCGCGAGAAACTCAGAAATACCGAGAAAAGAGATATGCAGGCAAAGTGAGTAGAACTATACATACACAGGCAAACATACATAAAACCAGACAGACAAAACGCAGTCAGACAGAGACAATCGGACATCTATGGATGACCATAGACGCTATAGTGAGTTACACTTATTCGTTTCTATATAACGAATATAATCTTGAGTATATATATTGGCAAGAGCTCCACAGTTGAAATGCATTGTTACATTGTTAAAATGTATTTATTGATTTATATCGCATACACCTCTTTTAAGTGAACCCGCAGGTTATAAGTATAGGCTATTTAAAACAAAGTTTCAGGCTGAAATAATTACCCATTCCTTCGATAACATACTAAAATAGCATTAAAAAGTAAGGCATGATTATAAAAGATCAAGTATTTCTCATTCACTCTCTTCTTTTCTCTTAAGGTCATCAAAATATTATAATAATTTTAACTTGTTCATTATTGTGATTATGTAGAATTATATTGCTCATTTAATTAATTACGAATGTTTACTGTTGGTAAGTTTTGCATTTGCTTTTGAAGTTGTGTTGATATGTTATAATGTTAAATGTTTTGCTCCATTTGGTACTGATCGTTTGAAAATTGTATATTTGTTCTGAACAATTTAATCCTTTCTTAATTAGTTGGGCGATGACGTCAACAGGCACGTAAAAAGCGTTGGGTTTTGGGGAGGGGGTTAAGCCCCCCTAAACGAAGTTTAAGCCGCCTCAAACGAAAGTCAAGCCCTTGTATGCTTATGGCTAAAAAATAATAGGCCTATTTTGTAAGGACAATGCAAACGCAATAGACACAAGTTACGTTTCAGCAGTCTTTCACCGTCTTGACCTCTGATATCGAGATATTATGGCTTAGTGCCTTAGGCCATTGACTTAGCATTCCCTCAGAGACTAAGATATTATTGGACTTATCGACTGTCACTCTCTCACTTCGAAGCGCATATTCATTTCAAAATTCAAACGCAAGTAACCAGGTGCAATGTACATGTAGGCCTATTCACCATCGGGATTGTCATAATTTTTGGGTGTACCATACCTGTAATAGTGGTCTTTCTCCAACTGAGCTTGGAAACCTTTCGTGGTATTTTTAACTCCAGTTATAGTTGGCAACTTGGAGGGTCAAAATCAGCATTGAGAAATTGGAAGTATCTGAAGAAGTCCAGAATGTATTCCATTTGACATCAAATTACCAAAATGTCGCTGACTTCTGGGGCTCTGCCCAGACCGAGATGGATCGATTTATCACTTACATGGGTACATTGTATGTGTAGCATTAGTGGAAACATTTGGGAGAGTTTATAGCCCCAGACCCCGCTTGGGGAGCTTACGACGCTCCCCCAGACCCTTAATCGTTAGGGGCCATGTTCACCGGCTTAACTCGACTTAAGCCCCTCTAAACGAAAAAATCCTATTTACGTCGCTGGATGTAAAAGGTAATAAATAACTAATTAATTATGCCTAATCAAAGTTTAAAATATTATAATTTGTTTTATTCATGAATTAAATTAAACATTACCATGA
>JAQFXW010000513.1:0-18502 GCA_034693945.1 Dendrobaena attemsi
CCCGTGTGACTTCTCATGTGTCCCTCGAGATTAGTCTTCTTCGGAAATCTCTTTCCACAGACACTACATTCAAACGGCTTCTCACCAGAATGCGTTCTCACGTGAGTAGGCATATAAGAGGCACTAACGGTTTTATTACACACAGGACACTGTTTATCCTTATGTGACTTCTCTCCTCTATGAACGTTCATGTGCTTCGTCCACTGTATCTTCTGGCGAAATTGCTTGTCACATGACGTACATTTGAACGGCTTCTCGCCGGAATGAATCATCATGTGCATCTTCAAGATGGATTGTTTTCGAAACTTCTTGTTACAGACACTGCAGATGACGCCTTTCCACTGCTCATCTTTGTCGTGACTTTCGCAGTGTGTTCTTCAAACATCTTTGGACTTAAACGACTTGTCACATTGTTCACAATGGAAGGCTCTCTCTTCTGAATGTGTGTACTTATGACGGCGAAGACACTCCTCCCATCGAAAGCACTTGCCACACTGATCGCAGACGAACGGTTTCTCCTGTGTACGAACGATGACATCTGACGCCAAATGATGAGGTTCTGCAACACGCTTACCACAAGACTCACAAGCATAAAGTTTATCTATATGCTTATATCTGATATGTTCATACACGGCTTTCTTTCGCTTGTAGGCATTGCCACAGTACCCACATGCAAAGGGTCTTTCTTTGTCTTTTACACAGAACCCGCCTAGGCTGCTAACTAAAGTACAATCAGGCGGAAGTTTAGCAGACGCCATGGGCTTACTGAAATATGCAGGGGATGTACCATGGTCATTATTTGATTGACGAGACAATGATGCTGGAACGTCATTGGTTCCCTTTGATAGATCAGGTGAACTAAGTTCATGAACAGTCTCTGCTGATGTAGAATGTTGCAACACCTCAGGAGACAAGACTTCGTCTTCATATAAGATACAAGACGCAATTGAAATGTGTTTTACATTCCCAACTGTTGACGGATAATCTTCAGTTTCATTCTGACAGGACTTTGTTTTCACAGCATTCGCAATCTGTGATTCACAATCATTTATCACTTCACACTCTGATAAATCTTCCTGATCAAAATTATCTGACCTGTCTAATCCCTTTACGAGACCACCGCTATTGGTAGAACACAAAGGATTCAGTAAATGCAGTGGATTTGGATTAAGCCGCTCATCACATAACTTGCTTTTCAACGCTTCTTTGAAAGCATGAGTGATCATGTGCTGCTTCAAGATAGACGGACTACTAAAGACCTGTTTACAGGTGTTACAGCTGATCTGCAACAATTGAGCTATCTCGTCTGCTCTGCATATCTTTTCCAGGTGAACGTTGATCTGTGTCGATTCATTGTGACGAAGATAATTCTCATCATCTACGTCTCGTTGAACTATCTTCCCAGAATGATCGACACCAGAAGCAATAGAAAACCGTTTTCTATTGACAACTTTCAATGGATAATCTTTAGCTTCGTTCTGATGGGATCTTGTTCTCACAGTATTATTAACCTTTGATCTGCCAACAATTACTGCATCGCGCTGTGATTCATCTTTATGGCCTAAGTTATCTGACCTGTCTAATCCCGTTACGAGTCCGCTATTGGTTGAACTCAGTGGATTCAGCAGATGCTGTGGATTTGGACGAAATTGCTCATCAGATGACATTCGCTTTGACGCTTTTTCGCCAGAATGAGCCATCATGTGCAGCTTCAAATCAGATGAGGACGCAAACTTTCCTTCACAGATGTTGCAGATGGCATCGTTCCTTTGCCGATCCAACCTGTTGTGCCCAGACTGATTCATCCCGTGCTGATTCGTGGAGGATGGACAACTAAAGACCTGCTTACAGGTGTTACAGGTGATCAGCAACACATGCACGATCTTATCGTTTCTTCTATCATATTCCACGTGAACGTTGCTATGTATAAATTCCCGGCAGCGAAGATATTCCAGAACGTCTAATTGAAATTTCTTACCACACTGATCACAGACGAACGGCTTTTCCTCCTTGTGAAACGTCACGTGCAGCGCCAATTGGTGAGGTAAAGCAAAGCTTCTACCACAGAACTGACAAGAGTAGGGGTTCTCTTTGACGTGGTTTATGACATCGCCATTTGGTGCTTTAAAGTTCACACTGGTGTACCCGCATGGAATAGGTTTCTCTCTGTCCGTTATGTGAAGCAAGTCTCGGTCACTAACAGGAATAGCATCAGAAGGAAGCTTGGCAACTTCCACTGGAATTCTGTCATTAAAAAATGACGTTGATGTGTTGTGGCTACCAATTGAAGGGTAGGATGATGACAAAGGAAAATCACTTGCAGCCTCTGAATTATCAGTTGCGAGCGGAGTCTTTGTTGCTGTAGACCGATGTGAGTTCTCAGAACATGAATCATCATCTTCGTACACCACGCCAGATGCAATTGAAATTCTCCCTCCATTCGTGTAGTTTGATGCTCGACCCTGATTCGATGTTGTTTTCATAGTATTCGACATCTGTGACTCACTTACAATCGCTAATATGCCCTCTGACCCACTGTTATCGTGTAAGCTATCAGATGACCCTTCAAATTTATTGAAAAGTCGACCGCTTTTGCAAAGATCAGAACCTTTATCAGTTGGTGCAAATGTTATAATCTGCGTCAATGGAAGACTGTGTTCTGCTTGGAAGCGATTATTTTCCAACGGAACTTGAGGGTCGTTTCTTGGTACATCAGGAGAATTATCCTGTGACTGAGCCATCGAAGCTGAGCCCTGATTTGAAGACACAACAATTGCCGTGGCCGCGCTCCTCTGATCAGATTCGTTGCTTTTCTTTAATGTATTTTGGCTAAGAAGAAGTAGGTAGGGAGGATCAAGCAGTGCAGCAAAGTTATTGCTAGCAGTTGTTACATCTGCTTCCTGAGTTCCTTCTTCATGTATCTCAATATCTCGATTGTCGGTTTCCTCGTATATTTCCGTATTCGAAGATGCAAGTGAAATGCATTCGTCATCAGAAGTTGAAGCTGAAAAAATTTCAAATTGTTAAAAACCTTCATATAGTAAGAGAAAGACATAATTCAAGCAGCCTAATACAGCATAGTTGTAATCTCCAAACTTGCAGACTGCAGAGCCATTGGAAAGATAAACGCGGAGCATCATGGTATTCACGAGGGGAAAGGGATTGATGAAAGAATGATCTGCTGCAGTTTGTGAAGCGAGAGGAAAATGTTGTAGTGTAACTGTTATGGTCATAGTAGATTTCTCCTCCCAGCTAATCAAAGCCCTAAGAAGAAGAAACATTTCAGGATCATTTTATAATATATGCAACCCGTGGTATCTTTCACTTTGCTTGGACACAGCAGTAATTTATTTTGGAGTCCATGGATGCATTGTTAATTTATTTTAGAGTCCGTTGACAACTGATGGGCGTCCATGGATGCCACATCTTTATTTTATAAGTCCAGCTTCAAAATTGTGGAGTCCCAGATTCGAGGCCGCACACTAACGGAAGGGCTGGTCAGCATGTCTCTGTACGATGTAATTGGCGCAGTAGACCTAATCTCTCTCCAACACATTATTTGAAACGGAACATCGTGCGCATTTGGCCTTGTGAGTCGTCATGCTACTGTAGTGAGCAAACCGTTCATCACATCTGCTACATGCAAATGGTTTTTCGCCCGTGTGACTTCTCATGTGTCCCTCGAGATTAGTCTTCCTCGGAAATCTCTTTCCACAGAAACTACATTCAAACGGTTTCTCACCCCGATGCATTCTCATGTGCATAGGGAAATAATTAGCACGAACGGTTTTATTACACACAGGACACTCTTTATCCGCAAGCATCTTTTCTCCTCTGTGAGTTTTCATATGCCAATGCAACTGTTGCTTAATGCGAAACTGCTTTTCACATAAAGAACATTTGAACGGCTTTTCGCTAGAATGAATCATCATATGTATTGCTATATAATTAGCACTAACGGTTTTATTACACACAGAACACTGTTTACCAGCAAGCATGTTTTCCTCTTTGTGAGTTTTCATATGCCAATTCAACTGTGTCTTAATGCGAAACTGTTTTTCACATAAAGAACAGTTGAACGGCGTCTCGCCAGAATGAATCATCATGTGCATCCTCAACATGCATTGTTTTCGGAACTTCTTGTTACAGACGCTGCAGATGACGCCTTTGCACTGCTGATCTTTGTCGTGACTTTCGAGGTGTCCTGTTAAACCGTCTTTGAACTTAAATGACTTGCTGCATATCTTGCACTGGAAAGGTCTCTTGTCTGAATGTGTCTTTTTATGCGTGCAAAGACCTCCCTGCAATCGAAAGCACTTGCCACACAGATCGCAGGTGAACGGTTTCTCCTGTGTATGAACATTGGCATGTGATGCCAAATGACTAGGTTCCGCAAAACGCTTACCACAAGAATCACAACAATGACGCTTCTCGTCGTGTTGCAGCTTGATATGGCAATATACAGATTTCATAAACTTGTAGGCCTTACCGCAGATCCCACATGCAAAAGGATTTTCTTTGTCTTTTACTCGAACTAGGCCTCGATTGCTAACACTAGTAGAGCCAGGTGGAAGTTTTGCAAATGACATGCACTTGCTAAAACGTGAAGATGTACCACAAGTATTGATTGATTAAGAAGAAACTGATGCTGGAACTTCATTTTTCGCCTCTGAATGATCTGATGAACCGTGTTCATGAACAGTGGTAAGACGTTTATGCATTCTCATATGCGTAGGCATATAGGTGTCCTTCATGTGAAGCAAGCCTTGGTCACTAACAGGTATAGCATCAAGAGGAAGTTTTTCAACTACCACGGGAATTGTGTCATTAAAAACTGATGTGGACGTTGCAAGGCAGCCAATTGAAGAGTAAGATGATGACAGAGAAAATTCACTTGAAGCCTCCAAATTATCAGTTGAGAGAAGAGTTTCTGTTGCTGTAGCCTCATGTGAGCTCTCAGAACATGAATCATCGTCTGCATATACGATGCCCGTTGCAGTTGAAATTCTTCCACCGTTCACACATTTTGATGCTTGAACTCGAATGGATCTTGTTTTCACAGTGTCCGTAATCTCCGATTCCCTCATGATCGCTACTTCGCGCTCCGATCCATTGTTATTGTGTAAGCTATCAGATGACCCTTCGAATGCGTCGACCGGTCGGTCATTCTTCCAAAGATCAGAACCTGATTCAGTTGGTGCAAATGTTATCATCTGCGTCGAAGGAAGACTGTGTTCTGCCTGGAAATGATTGCTTTCCAACCCAACCGGATGGTCTTTTCTTGGTGCATCAGGAGAATTGTCCTGTGTCTGAGCCGCAAGAGTTGAGCACTGACTTGAAGACGCAACAATTTCAGTAGCTGTGCTCCTACCATCGGATTCGTTTCTTTTCCTTAACGTATTCTGGCTGAGAAGTTGGTGGGGTTGATCCACCAGGACAGTTAAGTTATTGATAGCAGTTGTTATAGCTGTTTCCTGAGTCTCTTCTTCGTGTATACTGACATCGCAACAATCAGTTTCTTCGCATACTTCTGTGTTTGATGATGCAATTGAAATGCAATCATCATCTAAAGTTGTCGCTGAAAAAATTCAATTTGATAAAAACCTTAAAATACTACGAAAAAGGCATGATTTGTGCAGCTGAATACAGCATAATCTGCAAAAGTGCAGAGCCGTTGGAAAACTAAGCGCGGAGCATCATGTTATTCACGATGTGAGAGGGGTTGATAAAATGATGACCTGATGCAGTTTGTGAAGCGAGAAGAAAATGTGGCAGTGTAACAGTGTAAGGGATTTCTCTCTGGTTGGTCCCTCGATCTGGAATGGACTCCCTGTAGATATGCGCCTGCTCCCTCGGACCAACTTATCTACATTTTTCAAGTCGCTTAAATCTTATTTGTTTAACCGTGGCTGGGCTGGGAGCGCCTCTGAGCAGATTCCTTGAAGGGGCGCTATATAAATTTTCGAAATGAATGAATGAATGAATGAATTCAACACACTCTGTTCTGTAGTACGCGACAATGTAAAAATAACAACTATTTTGGGGCATATAGGCTACATGAGTTACTTAAATGACGCTACGTAAATGCTCGTTCATGCATACATGCATACGTGCATACATACATAAATGCATACACACATACAAGCATACATACATACATACAATACATACATACATACTGTGTGTTCGTATGCGCATGGTACGTACTATTTATGTGTACACTGTATATGTATATTATATGTTTAACTTACAGTGTATATCAGACTTATCAGTGTATGAGTGACTGTGTGTGCGTTTGTTTGTGGTTCAATTGATATGCAGAGTGGTCTGAATTGCCTTCGGCGGGAAACGATTCGCAAAGAATCCCTGCGAAGATAATAATGGACTTCACTTGAAAAGAGATAATCACATCGAGTGACAAAATTAGACACAAATCTGTCTTATTTCAGTTCAGCAGTAGGGCATTAGCTGAACGCTGAGTCAACTTGTATTGTATTGTATTTGTGTATTTCTATACCGCCTCTTGCAGACCGCTACTACTCAGAGGCGGTCCCGACTACAGCCCTCAGACAGGGGCGGACTGGGAGAAAATTGCAGGCCGGGCAAATCATGATATAGCAGGCCACTATAGAATTGGGTCCATGTAGCCTAGCTAGGCCTATAATAGGTGGCTGTGAACTTCTGAACTAGCGGATGATACATTACATATCTTTTTATTTTTACAGAAAACCATTATAGCCTTTACCGTATTGTATCTAAAAAGTTAGGAAGCGTAGGTATTCTCAAACTTCACTTTCATGAGCCATGGTATATTTAACAAATTAATTGATTATTTTTCCTTTTACTTCATTATCTCATTTTTATCAACTTGCCAGGCCAGGCCACCGGGCAAATGCCCGGTTGCCCGGTGTGCCAGTGCGCCCCTGCCCTCAGGAATGGTGTGACTGGGTGCCGAAGCGCCACGAGTAATTGTGAGTGAAGGACTTGCTAGAGGTCCCTACGCGGCGGGTGGGATTCGAACCTGCCATTTTTCGGTTGCAAGGCGGTGACCTTCACTACTACACTACCACGCTCCAACTTAGTGTGATAATGAATGTTCGAAACAGATCTATTGCGAAACTATGCAGCTACAGGGTTACACGCATACTTTATACTACAGTTAGTGGAGACGATCTCATAAATCTATTTTAGGAGTTCTACTTACCGGGTACCATCCATATATGACAAATGCGAATCGAATATACGCCTTGCATGGCACCCATACGAAATGGCAGAATTGACTGTTCCACCAGGTACAATATAAGTGCTATGCCCTGATTTAACCGCTATAGTCAGATTACCATAATAGATTCACGGCTTGTCTTGAACTTTGGCGAAATTTAAAGACTTCCCCTTTTACGACTTCCGGTCGTATATTCCTCTGGGAGCGGCGACTGTATGCATACAGCGAGGGCGGCAGTGTGCTTGCTCATCAAGTTTGTTTGAGAGGTTTTTAAGATTTCTATCGACGGTTGTTAGTGGCGTCTCTTTATGATCTCTGCAGAGGCGTTCTGACTCAGGTTTATTCCAAGACACCATTAGTCAGCGCATTTAAAGTAGGCGTAAGCGCCAACATGTATGTACCCATCAGTACATGATTAGCTCGGCCTATACGCAATCGATAAAAACGACCACGTGTCCATTTGGACAGTCCAGTATTTTATATTCAACTATCAATTTAGACTAAGTTTCGCTGCGTAATTTTGTCTATTTTGTTTTTTTTATTTTATTGTCTTGCCTTTTTCATTTTCCAAAATTCTGGATGCAAGAAATTGATTTAATTTGATCTCGTAAATCAGTCGAAGACGCCATGCAGCAGCGACGAATTTCATGGCAGACCGATGTCATCGACCATTATGCCATTAGGACCACTGGGGTTGCTCTGTGGAATGGACTACCCGAGGAAATAAAACAACTTCCGAGTTTCATCCAATTTAAAAAAGCGCTTAGCAAGTATCTTGTGAATACTTCCTAACTGCTTGAGTCTTTACTCTCTGTATGCCTTTCTTCCTTTTTGTAGTTAGCATGTTTAGTTAAGTTGACTTGTAGCATTCTACGCTGTTGCTAATCATAACTAGCCCGCTGCTTTTTTTGCTCAATGCTTTTCACTCTGGGTACCCCTATTTAGCGGGATCACCGATCCCTTCTGGGCTATAGCTTGTTGTGACCATAACAGTTTATTTCTGCCACTGGCAACTGTATTGCTTTATGTTATGTTTCGTTGTTGCTGGTTGCAATACAGAATACTGAATTGAATTGAACTGAAATTGAATCGAAAAACAGAAACATGATTATTAGTATTAAGCCAATTTGTAGACCTGCTAACTTTCATATCTTTCAAAGTCCTTATATATGTCCTGCACTCTATACTTGTACCTTTAGCACAGCATTTAACAATGGATCAGCGCATCTGAGAATTTATCTGCCGTCATTTCCAAATGCACTCTAAAGCATTATAAAGCCGCATTGACGAATGATCGAGATTTACGCCACATGCATCAGAGTATGGACTCGTAATCCACGTAACAAGTGCATTAAGCAAGTGTATTCTGCAGTTCAGTGTTTCAGACCTAACTCATACAAGTGGGCTTCACTGCAAACATTTGCCATATCTATTGGGGGATGGTATACGCTACCATTTCCCGTATAATATACGACACCGTCTCTATAGCAACCGCGTTTATGTCAACCTTTCCATTTAGCCCCTAATCTGTAACGCAATTGCTCCCGTTTTCCCAAAAGTCTCCTCCAGCCATTATACAGGGCGTACACGTGGAAAGAAGATATAACCGATTCTGAGCATTTTCCGAACCTGCAATTACTCGACCTGCCGTCCAATTGGATTCTGACCAAAACAGGTCAGAAATCGACAGATAGAACAGCCGCTCTTCTCCCCTCCGCCGACCGGCAATAAAAGGAATGGCCACGCCGGAAGTGTCACGACAACCGATCCATAGAATATTCTGCTTTCGATGATCGGCAGATCCGGTTCATTCAGACTTCTATGGTCCACGTGAATACAGGCTGCGGCTGCTTATAACACGCGAAGGAAACGAAAAGGGGTCACCTTAACCTGCTCAGAAAGCCTACTATCGTCTATTGCCTGTCCTTCCGTATACCCTGATTAACCGAAAGATTCTTAAATTCTAATATGGATGAATGAATGAATCTCACATTGGTAAAGAAAACTATAATACACCGCATGAATGACATCCCAAATAGAACACCATTTGCGAATTGCATTCATTCATCAATTCGTAGATTTCTATAGTGCCTCTTCAAGTTCACTACAATTCAGAGTCTCTCCCGACTACAGCGCTGATGCTGAGTTGGAGTTTAATGTTTGCCATGCCTGTGCGTGTACATGCAACTCCCATATTTCCCCGTCTTCTATAAGCCGTTATCACCAAACCAGTGAGATAGTCGCCGCCTTGCGTCAGAAGGGTCGCGAGTTCGATTCAGACCCAAGCCACACGTAGGAACCTTTAACAAGTTCTTCACTCACAATTGCTTGTGGCACTTCGGCTCATGAACTCCGGTACACCTCCGGGTTGTAGTCAGGGCCGCCACTGAGTAGTCGTAGACTTGAAAGAACGATATAGAAATGTGTGAACAAATAAAACCAATTTGTCCCAAATTTATTTCAATTGGCTCGCTATACATATACAACGTACATCTGTATTTGATTCACGAACGATCAAACAACTGTATACGTTCCCCGTTTCAAACCACCGTATCTGTCAGGACTTCATTTCACACTTTCACTTCAACAACTTTAGTTTTATACCAGGCCTATTTGATACATTTGATTTTCCTTGTTAAGTTCCATTAACGTTTCGCTTATCATTTCATCATTTGTAGAACTTTTCATTAGTACCACGGAATGACACGCTTAGAATCCGTTCTATAGAGCGATCTTTATTTTATTCCCTCCACTCCTAAAAGCTCCAACCAGGAAGTATGATCCTGTGCACACACCTATTAGGGCCTAGTTCGTCGACACTTAACCGAAGGAGATATTTTTGCATCGAGTCAATCTGCAGTCCGAGGTATAAAGCCATCATCTGATGTAGAACCTTTGTCCAGTTGTAGGAACCCTGGCCATTTATGCGTATACCTACACCTGCATAGCGATTCCGTTGCTGTTTTGTTTCTCTCGTGTATAGACCTATAGCAGCCTATAATAACAAGCAATGGTAGCTTCGGAGAATTTCTCGGAATAATTAACCCTACAGCTAACGAGTCTTTATGGACAGCGCGTCGGTGACACAAATGCAATTCAAAAGGATTTTGCGGTCGCGCAACAGACATGACCGGAAGTCGTATCACTCCGCCGACCGATCCACTTCCGTTATGAAACGGATTCGGATTCCGATGATTCTACGCTAATGTGTTACATTTCGTTCACTCTGTTTCATCAATCCTCACTAGCAACCAGCGCTTTGCCGCAACAAGGACAATTGATGTCCCTCCTTTATCCAAGCTTGAGACTGGCACTGTTTCCAGATCACTTCGATTCTTCGTAATGTGGGCTTTGTCTGGATAAATTGAAAAATCGGGTGAGACGAGGTGGTGTTGAGTTAGTTTGTCTTGCGATATGTCGCAGTTTGGTCCTCCATGGTAGCAAACACGAAACTCTGATATTGACACTCGCGTTAAATCATTTTTCCTCTCGTAACGGTTCCGAATGAGATTAGACCGTTCCTTAAACTGGAGGATCGCGAGCACTGCAATATGGCGTCTTTGTGGCTCCTAAATTGTACATTCTGCATAGTTATTTGTCGTTCACTGCAGATATAATAATATTATATGGGTGGAGAACATATATACGACCAACGTTGCTTATGTTCATATCGGCAAAAACGAAATCTAACGAAAACTCAAGACTGGTGTTATAGGCCTGTAGTGTGTTATTGCTGTAGACCTACTCACGAAGTTGGCCCTATATTTATTCATCATTACGAAATATTACTTCGTTTCAGTTCTGACATTAAAGAACTGTGTAAATAGGCCTACAATTATAAATGTCATAGGCCGATCATATTGTTCGTTTGTCTTATTTCTCGACAATATTCAGTTTCGATACCAAATTTAACCTACTAGTGCCTTTTCTCAAAGCTGATTAATAACTTAAGAAACAAAATTGAAACCATGTTATAGGTATGTCATTAAAATCCCATAAAAATGCCTGAACAGAATAAATATTGTAGCGCGGTGTGTTACGGAAATGGGTTTCTGAATCAATATAATATCAAAATCCGGCCAACTGCAGCTACGCAGACGGTAGACTTCAATACGGTCGTATAGCAGCAGTCATGTCAACCTTGTTGTACGTAGCTGAAACTATCAGCTCCGGTGTAGTAGGCTGCATAGACTCCCTCTTTTAAACACTCCGGGAGTGCCTTTATCCCGGATATAGGCCTATAGACTCCCAGAGTGTATTGTTACTAGGACCAATTGACTCCTGGAGTGTATTATATAATAATTAGGACTAAAGCACTCCTGTCAGGAAATTCAGACTTCAGTGGAGTCTATACTTATTAGAACCAATTGACTACATCTGTATTTTATTGCAGTAAGGGAGTTAATCCTAGGACCAAATGACTCCCTCCAGATTTTATTCCAGTAGGAAAGTTAATTCATCTTAGGACCAAAGCACTCCCTCCAGATTTTACTCCAGTAGGGGAGTTAATTCATCCTAGGACCAAAATACTCCCTCTGGACTTTATTCCAGTAGGGTAGTTAATTCATTCTAGGACAAAAGCACTCCCTTCGGATTTTATTCCAGTAGGGGACTAATTCATTCTAGGACCAAAGCACTCCCTCCAGATTTTACTCCAATAGGAGATCTGGAGGGAATCATTTGGTCCTAGGAAAAATTAACTCTCCTACTGGAATAAAGTCCAGATGGAATGCTTTGGTCCTCGGATGAATTAACTTCCCTACTGGAATAAAATTTAAAAGGAATGCTTTTGTCCTAGGATGAATTAACTCTCCTACTGGAATAAAGTCCAGAGGGAGTGCTTTAGTCCTAGGATGAAGTAACTCCCCTGAGGCAATAATGTCCAGAGGGAGCCATTTGGTTCTAGGAAGGATTAACTCCCTCTCTGAATATTTAGATTGGAAATGACAGCACTATAGTTAGTGTTTATTCGCATTCAGGAGTGTTTTTTATACTAGGATCAATTAACCCGGAGTCATTTGGTCCTAGGATAAAAGCACTCTGGGAGTCTATTTGTACTGGAGTGCATTGGGCCTCCTACACCAGCAGCTTAGAGTTGTTTCACGCTCATTGTCACACGATGCGGCCGTGGTCCTCGTCCACGCTTTTGTCACTAGCCGAGTTGACCATTGCTGCTCTTTGTTTCATTGGTCTTCCTCTTGGGATAATTGGACGTTTTGACCGCGTCCTCCGCTCCGCTGCTCGGCTCATTGCACACCTGCCCAAGTTTTCTTCTGTCTCAGCCTTCATGCGTGACGTTCTCCATTGGCTGCCTATGCAACAACGCGTGTTGCTGCCTTGGTCTCCCGCTGCATCCTGAGTTGTGCACCCACTTCTCTGAAAGACCTCTGTTGCCCAGTGTCTCTGGTCCCGGCTGGTCGGGTACTTCGCTCGGCGGAGCGAGGCGACCTACTGGTTCCTCGGGCACACCTGACAAATGTACAGAACGGGGCCTTTGCAATTGATGGCCCGGTCACGTGGAACAGTCTTCCACTTGGCCTTCGTTCGCTACTCCTGGTCAATCCATTGGACTTCTATAAATCTCTTAAGACTTTCTATTTTGGTTGTGGCTGGGCTGGGAGCGCTTCTGAGTAGTTTCTTGAAGAGGCACTATTTAAAAGTCCAGTATGAATGAATGAATGAAACGGTAAAAAATGAACGAAGTTAGTAAGCCTACAAAACTAAATTAGGCTAATGACATCGGCTTGTCATAAGTCTTACGAAAATGTGCTTTTGTGATTAGGTCTCATCAGTTTGGAGGCAGTAATTCTTAATTCCGATTAGTCATCCACCCCCTCAAACGCCCCCGCTGCTTCGAGAACCTTCGAGATTGCCAGAGAGAATTCATTTATTTTTTATACTTTGCTCATGAATAAAAGGATTTGACTGCAGATAAACAGCGATGATTGAGCCCATTATATGTCTTTTCTAATCAGTTATGACATCGGTTCTTTTATGGCTTTCGTCGCCCTCGCAATGTCAGAATTTCCGAAACCTGCTCCTAGTTCAACGCAAGCCTACATGTAGCCTATCTGCCTCGACAGCCTTGACAAGCGACTGACCCGAGGCCTGACGTGTGATTTATTATCCTAGTATTTACTTCTGAATAAGCAGCAAATATTTGAACGCAGAATGACCAAAAAGGAACGCAACTATAAATCAAGCAGATTTTAGGGTGTAATATAATACCAAAAGCCTATAGCATATATGTATTATATATAAATATAATATAGGTCTATGGAACATTACGAGTGTCAAAGGCATTGGCAAACGTTAGGCCTACGTTACCTACTTTATTAGAAATATTGTGAGGCCCATCGAAACCTCGGCAAGAGACTGTTTGCATGTATACTACATTGTACAATGGATTGATCGGGTGAGATTCTTTATCATGGCCAAGAATTCTAGTATGACTAAAGCTATACTTCAAGTCCCAATGTATGGACCGTTTCAGTTCATGCTCCTTACTTGTAGTATACCTGCAGTAGTATTTGGTATGCCAGCTGGCATCTTCACGCATAGAAAATCATGCTATAGGAGGGCCTACGTGAGCTCTGACGTAGGTATAATAATCTTACCCAATTCACAATAATTATAATAGAGACTGTCATGCGTCCCTTTTATAGCCTAAAGCCAGTGAATCCAACCAAGCCTTTGAGCATTTGCAGCATCTTCCTTTTCATCATCGTCCAATCAGTTGCGTCAACCGAGATCTGTAATATTAGGATTACAGTCGGCTTTTCCCTTTGTAACAAACTAGACATGCGCGTAGGCCTATAGCAGTATAGCGCCTATACTCAACTATTGCCGTCACGGGTCACCCTCAAACGCAACATGTAGGCCTATATACCGACGATTCACAAGCACAGAGTTAGACATATATATACGTCGAGAGTGTCGCATATGTATCACTCAGCCATGTGCACCCATGCTATGATGCTTCTACACAGATCTAGGCCTATGTGTGCAAATTTGGAGTCTATCAGTTTCGGCCGAGATTGCGTCGAGTTGATTGATTGATGATCGCAATCGATCTTTGAGTGACTCTTTACGGGAATTCGATTACAATTTACGATCATCTGTTACAGTACTATATATATATATATACAGTGCATATTATGTCAGGCCAGCTGCACGCAACGAATGTAATAAGGTCCTCCATTTGCATTCCTTATTCAGAGTCTAGCATATTATATGTTACAGTTGCGCTCTTGCTTCCTCAATGCAGCGCATAATTTGTGTCTTGCAAACGGATGTCAATCGTCCAACTACATGTATCTCTCTGGCATATAGAGTCTGCCATCTTTTTTCAAGACTATACTTGAAGCGATTCTATAGGTATACATGATGTACGCTGTGAAAAAACTGAATCTCTATTTTGAGTGACGCTTAGGAAGATATGCGATTAATCACATTATCTCCGAAAATTATAATCAATTCTCCTCTTTCTTTGAGAAGGAATAAATCTAGGATGCTCTTAATTGTGTAAATTTATTTACCGCATATTCAAGATATCTACTCAGAGATACGCGCTCAAAGACCTACCTGCAAGAATGATTGGTGATGTGAAGTGTCAGAAGGAAAGATCGTGTAACACCTGTCCGTTTATTTATGGTATCAGGCGCTATACAAATGATTGATTGATTAGCAACGTTAGCCTTCTCTGCACAGCTCTCTAAATTGATAAAATTCTCAATAGAATTCTTCACAAGCACCTTCAATATACTCATGTAGGCACATGTTAACTTTGAGAGGCAGATGTAACTTAACGTCACGCGTAATTCTTCACAAGAAGTAATTCTTATCTAACAACTCTCCAGCTTAACGGAGCCTGAGCATTCACGTGTATAGGGGTCACTCTGTCGGTTAAGCTGTTAAACATTTTGTGCTTTACGAAATTAGATTTACTCCTCTGTACAGAGTTGTTTCTTTCGTTTTGGAAAGTTGTTTCTGAATGTACTTTTTCTGCCGCAGGCTGTGATTAGGATGAATGGAAGTCTTAACGAGGACTAAAGCAGCAGCAGCAGCAGCAGCAACAGCAGCAGCAACGGAGGTAATGGACTCCAGTAGGGAGGGTCTTACTACGACGACAGCGCCACCTGTCGTTGGGGAAGCGAAGACGACGGGTGAAACGGTGGCGACACCTGTCGCTCCCGGAACCCATCATCGAAAGATTACGTTTGCGAGACTTGCGACCTGCATTCTGAACGTCGAAAGAGCGAGAAAGAAATCCGTCAGTAAAGTAAGTACCTCTTCATCCGATGCTTTGATCCACTGCTGTTAAGTGCCCAATTTGTTCTCGTTCTCTCGCCGTAATCTCTAATCAATCTCCCCCATGCATGTTTTTGGGGGATAAATAGGGCAGAATGTGTGTGTTTCAAAGAAACGTGTTCACTGCACATGGCGACATTGACACGCGGTTGGAATCCATGACTGCATCAACCTATAGTATTGTGCTAATGAATTACAAAATCTATATTAGACAGTATTCGAAGTCATAGATTATTTATGAATTTCATTGAATTACAATTCTTTGTGTTCAACATTTGAGTGAAATCACTATACAAATTGCATTTTATCGCATGCATTTCTCAAGTTATCACTGAACATTTTGTGTATCATTCACTGCACGTTAAAACAACTTCTGAGCAAGATAGGTCTACTCTTCAATCACCAGTTTCAGTTTTAATGCAGGCAGTCAAAGTTTCGTACGCGGAAAACATATTATAAGGTGCTCTTGAAAGGCTCCTATAAAAGAAGTAATAATAGTAATGTAGGCCTAATTCACAATTTTGATACCTATTTATGGAACACGTCCTGAGAAAGCTATTCACAAGACCGCGACCAAAGAGAATATTTTCTTTAGAAAGAAAGTAGGCTTCAGAAGCAGAGGCATGAACCGTTGTCTTGAAACCTTATCCTCAGAAGAACGAGTTGTCACGTACACGGAAATCGCGTTTATCTATTTACAGTCATAATTTGTTATTACAATAACAACCATAGCCTATTAGACGGATTCTGACATACATCATATTGAGCCCACTATAACAACTAAATTATCTGCTTATTCTGTTATTCTCTACCTCGACTGCACAACCATAATGTCGTCGTTCTCCTCGCTCGAGGCCTTAATGTGAGGGGCGTGCTGATTGTTGTTCCCTTTTAACCGCACAGAAACTAATCTGAGACGTGTCTTTTCAGTTGTTATTACTTCACTTTGAAATGGACGTCCTAATATGCCAATGCGTTCAGGGGTCAGTTTGATGCAATTTACAGACACCACGAAACTGTCTTTTTTTACTCGTGGTGTGCTAGGAGCGCTTCTGAGTAATCGCTCTGAGAATCGCCATATAAGCCTAGGGGACCTATATAACAGGGAAGCAACCAGAAGATTTAGCTGAGGAGTGCTCACATTGCAAAGATCGACGGCGCAAAACCGAGAATGGGCGCTGAAGCCACGAAGCATACAATGACAAAAGGGTTCTTCAGGCGTAGCATATATGAGCCAGTTCGAAGTGGTTTTTATGAATACTGCAGAAACGCTTAAATTATTGGCGAAACATTTTTTCACGCCTTTTCCTTAATTTTATAGAGTTAAACTGTGTCCTTGGGAGCGTCGTAGTCTCTTCTGTGAGGCTTGCGGCAGAGCCTCGTAAAGTAAAGCATTTCATGTGAAATATATCACACTTCTCTTAGTAAACAATGGTAGCTATTGTATCTTCTCGGATTTGTAGAAATTATGTGGGCCAAATTTTTAGCCAGGTGGGTTCTCAAGCTTCTGCAGCGCCCTCTGAATGAATGGATGAATGAATGATTAATTAGCTACTGGCTTCTCAGTTTTTGGGTCTCTTAAACCTACAGCCCCGATGCTGAGTCGGAGCGACACACCAAAGCGTCTAAATTACTAGCCACCTGGCGAAAGAAGGTTGAATTTGCTCATGGGAGGCAACGGGACTCGATCTTAGATCTTATATTCTTCGTACCAGTGGTATTTTCGATTATTCTAACACCTCCCAGCAGAGCAGTTGCGAGTGAAGAACTGCTCAAGGTCACAGGCGAATTCGAGCCTTTCGACCCTTAGATTGCATTTAAGGCTCTTAATATAAGCTTACCTCTACACCACCACGCCCCCATTTGATTAAATATTAGCGAATGTCTACCTGAATTACGTTAAAACCATAGGAAAAATGAGTCTATTTATTATTACATCGCCCAGCGGGTTGGCATAGTATTGCTTTCAATAGAAATCTTGGTTTCTAGCAAATGTTTATGCAACGCGTGCACATTCTGGCTTTGGCAGCAAGAGTAAATATTACTCGGGAGTCGAAACTAATTGAGTCGGTTGCGACATCTATGGACAAGTGGCGAAGCGAAAATCGATGCATCGGTGTCCCTGGCAGGTCATCGATCTACGTACGGTCTGTCGTGTGACAAACTCAACCACCCATTCACCCACTCAGCGGTGGCCTACTCATTGAAAAAGAATCAGTCAATAATAGATTTACGTTGAATAGAGATACAGAGGCAATTTCTCAGAGGTCTCTGTATAGAAAACCTCAGGGCATACGGACCACGTCTAGTAGTAGGCTATTCCGTACAGAAACGGAATGAATAAGAGATTGTTTGCGTTATGTCAAAAGTTTCACTCATCTCCGGATAAGATCTTGTAGGCCTATAAACTTATGGGTTACACATTGCATATTCAGATACATTGCATAAAAGAGAAAATTCCTGCCGTGAGAATTCACAGATGTTCCGCCACTGAATAGGCCTAGTATTTAAGTGTTCCTCATTTGGTAACGTTACTTTGTTTGGCGGGAATTGAACTAAGCCTATACCTACTTATGCTAGTACCACGGGGTAGTACTGCTTGGCATATGATGCTTTCTGTTGTGCAAAGAAGTTACCTCTGTTTCATGTTGTTGAACCGCTCCTGGGTTTTCGTGTTCGCTGTTTGCTTTAAGACGAATTTATTCATCGATTTGTTACTTTGTATGTTTCTGAATCTCAATCCGAATCTCACTCTGCTCACCGTGTCTATATTATCCTGCTCGTGCTTGAGGCCCTTTCCCTGCATTCTCGGGCTTAGACATTATTTCTATTTGTCTTGCCATCTAGTACCTACTGTGGGGGGGCCTTCCCAGCGGGACTTGTGTTCCTTTAGGAAGTTTAGGGTATCTCATTGAACCACTGTTAGTCTATTACAGGCAGTTCCAGTTGCATAAAATTTATCCTTTGTTA
>JAQFXW010000514.1:0-18483 GCA_034693945.1 Dendrobaena attemsi
GAGGCGAAACCTCCACAAAGGACCAATGTACGTGTATCTGACTAGGAGTCAGACAGAAATTTTAATAGCTAAGATTAACTTGGCTACTCTTTCATCTGAGCCCTTTCACGTTCCCTTTCATTCCAATTCTTGCCCATTAAATTAAATTTGATTAAAAAGCTCTCTCTTTGCCAATATCATGACCTCGCTCGGGTTCGTTCTTAAAGGTCTTGGTCTTGAGATCAAAAGTCTTCGTCTTGAAGTCAAAAGTCATGGTCTTGTTTTTTTAATACTCCAGATTCTACAGGGTGAGTAAAAAATGACCCTCTTGGTTTTTTGCCAATATTTCCGTCCCAAGTGAGAACTTTTAAACAACACTTTACACCATGAAAGGCAATTCATATTTACGTGTAATTGCCAAGTTTCACGAAAATATTTTGAACAGAACAAAAGTTATTCACCTGTTAGTGACATCACCCACTGGTTTTTGATAGTTCAAGTAATGCTAAACAGGTTTTTGCTAATATTTTCACCAAAAGTAAAAGTTCTGAAATGAAATTTCACAGACTTACTTTAAGGCAATTCCTTTTGACGTGTAACCACCAAATTTTATAAAAAATATGTCAGACACAACAAAAGTTGCAGCACTTTTTTTTAGGAGAATTTGTTGCGTTACACGTTTTTAAATCTTCAGAATTCAGTATAGGTGGACTCATTAAAAGTGCTGCAAAACTGTTGTTGTTTGAAATATTTAAATACAATTTGCTGTTTATATGTAAATATGAATTGCCTTCAAGCATGTAGAATTTCATTTCCCAAAAAATTATTTTTGACGGAACTAATAAAAATAGCTGCTAAATATTATTCAAAAACCAGGTGGTCACTTCACTAATAGTTTAATAACTCATGTTCTATTTTGAATATTTTCGTAAAATTTGGCAGCTATAAGTAAATATGAATTGTATTATGTTAGCTTGTAAACTTTTATTTGAAAATTCTTGCTTTTGACGGAAATATTGGCAAATGCGTGGGGGTCATTTTCTTTGACTCACCCTGTATATTAAGTTTTCTTAAATTTTCACGTCACGATATAGGCCCTTCTCCAATATTAAGAAATGCGCCACATGACATTGTATTGAGATGCGAGATTGTACAAGCAACACCCGTTACCTTGCAATTCGCTCGTGCTTTACTTCTTTTCTGCAGTCTAGGACTGCCTTATAGCTAGCTGTTCCTGCTCTATGCCAAATCTGCTGAGAGTTGACTTCTACTGGATTTGCTAATGTATTGGTTTATTTAACTTTTTACAAGTAATATAATTGACAACTCTCAAGAATAGAATCAACATAATAATCATGTTAATCGTCATTACCTTACTTTCCCAGATTTGCATTACAGTTGACGTTATCCTAATGCACACGTTCCTTACCTGTCTAACCTCTTCTACGAGTATAATGAACGTCCAAATGTGTAGAACAATTTCAGAAGAATCAAAGTCAGCTCGAAAGTTAGTCAGCATCACGATGGAAAACAATGTCAAATACGCAATGTAAAACGTCTGAAAAGTAACAATTATTCACTATTCATGGCTCGCTGTGCTAAAGACAATATCAGCAAGCTGTATGAAAACTATAATAGTTACAGCCTTTCTGAAACTCAGTAACCCTGCGCTGTAATTGGGCAAAATGTAATTTATGACAATTGCATTTGTAGGCCTGTCTAGTCCGTCGCTTAGGGTGACGCCTACGCGTAAACCTAGTTATTCTCCACAGCTGATGCAATTCGATAAACTGACGCTCTGACTACATCTGATGCGCACGATTCACTACTAGGCCTAGCCAGATTTAATAATGTTAGGCCTAAGCCTTTAAAATAATTATGTAAATTGTATGGACATGCAACCTCTCTACTGTGTTGAGCTGGGTTTCAGAGGCGGTTTTGGGGGTGAGTTTTACGGCTTCAAACCAACAAGTCTTTTGCCATGTACTTTTAATATAACCACCTTCGCCAAAATAAGAAGAAATAGTTTTGTTAATGCGAAAATGAAGGTTTACAACAAATTGACAAATGTAACATGAAAAATGTAAAAACAATACGGGTAAACATGTAAAAATCTGGGTGACTAACTAAAAGAAAGGTCATCGTTTGTACGTATTTGTCAGGATATTCAGTGTAGCGCTTGTAATGATTTTACATCGACAATAGCGATGCAAAAGTCAGCACATACAGTGTAGGCCTAGGTCTAATTACTATTAACTATAATGTAATAGCGTCAAACCCTATACCAAGCGGGCGCAAGTGCGCCCAGTGGAAGACAGGGGGACATTTTATAATGTATAATATTCCGAAATTGGGAGAAACTGGTCAGAGGAGATGGAAGAAGATTTTTGTGGGGGATAATTGAAAGTTATGAGTTTTTGAGCCTGATTGCTTGGGGGGGTAGAAGCCCCGGGTAGATCCTACGTTTTAAGACCTAATTTCCCCCAAATCTTTCCCAGAGAAAATCAGACACAGAACACTTCTGTGTTGCGATGACTAATTTAACAGTAGGCCTAAAACAAGAGTAAGGTCTAAGTTGATGTCGGTATAGTATATTAGCAATTAACGGAAAGAGAACAATCTAAAGCAGTGTCTTATGAGAAACGAGATCACTTACAAACAAGTAAGAAATTTTGGCAAGTGGAGTATTAACGAAAACTTTGCATCTCCGAAAGTACCTGCACATAAATTAAAAGCAAATATAAACAGCGACTGGACATCTCATAAATAAACCTTATCTAAATGTAGGCCTATTGTAGTTATAATTGTAATGGTAAGCTTAAATGTATAAAGCGCCTCTTGGAGAAACCTCATAAGATGCGCTCCCTACCCGTTCAGCAAGAAATATTATCTAACAGCATAGTTTTCAGACGCCAGCGAAATGCAGAGGGGAGATAGGTTTAAGCCTCAATTCATGAGGAAAACGATTCCAGGTTGAAGGTCCAACATAGGTGAAGCTTACTAAGCCCACTCCATGTTCTAAGTAGCTGCTCGCATAATTCAAAGAAAATTTTAACGACATCTCAAGATATAAAATTTATTTTAACATGGTATATGTCAATTCTTCTTAGTCTTTTCTTTGCCTCGCTTAAGAAAGCAGTTGGTTCTTGTTTAATTCTTTAGTCGTAACAGCCAATAAGCTCAATAATTTAAGCCTAGGTTGTCTGCAAACACAATAAACCCGCACAAGAATGGGGCTTGAGTTTGAATTTGTCCTTGGTAGAGATCGAGCTACAGGAGTTATAGAATAACTAGCTGTAACCTGTAAAGAATTACGGGCTATTTTAATGCGTAATAGCGTTCGCCAATATGGGTGCTAGCAAAAACTTGCTCTGGTAGCTCCGACAGCGCTATGGCCGGTCGATCGATCGAACTAGCATATAAGCGAATTATAAGTGTTTTGATATTGACAATTTTTATTTGGATTCCACTTGCCGAACAGCGTAGTTAAGGCCAGACTTGTATGTTCGTCTGATCTAGCTTACTGCTTTAGCTACAGATTTTGGACTATTTGTAATTTGCTTAAATCTGTCTCTGCAGTAGCAATGGGAATTGTGTTGCAAATGAGTGATATGACTGCAAATGGGACTCCAAACTTTATTTGACAAAACTCCATGAAGCTAAGATGTTGTAGGGCCTACAGTACCTAAAGTACTGACACGGATACTTTTATTGCGAACAAAAAACAGTTAACCCGGCTGAGCTGATTTTTAAGGAGCAATCTATTAATGTCAAATTCATGAAACTTGGTCTCAAGATGAATATACAAAATTGGTCACTATATTTTAATTTATTTATTCACACATTTCTATACCGCCAGTCTTGTTGTCAAGGCCTGAAACTTCAAGACAAATACCAACACCAACACCTTGAACCTCAAGACCAAGACCAAGACCAAGACTTTTAGTCTCAAGACCATTCAAGACTTTTGAAATCGCTCGTACATACACATGATTAAAAAAAATTATGTGGGTGTTTTAACGAAAAATAAAACAATCATTTCCTTCGAACAAAGTAAAACAGAGTCCAACAGTAATTATTATTCAAAGTCTGTCACATGAAATACAGTCTATTCCAAATCACTCGGCATTTCTTTTACCAAAATAATCTGAGTGGCCTCATAAAAGTCGCACCATGAGAAAAAAAGAAAAAAGATTTTGTAGGAGCAGAAGTGAGAAGTCGCTGGTACACAAAGATGCACAAGTCGTGTTTTCTAATCCTCCCATATTTGGTTTCTCATTTTATTATAAGATTTAACGACTTTGAATTATTCACTGAACTTCCGGGAAAAATAGCTAGAATAAGTCTACAAGTATCAAAAACCTAATAGTAAGTAGAACTTCATAGAACTGCGCGTCACTAAGGTATATTATATACTGTATTATGACCTGAATAATAAGTAAGTAGGGTAAGTAATCATGTGTTACTGTTTACATTTATTTTTAAAAAGCCTTAGACTTGGTCTTGAAATATCAAGACCCAAGATTTTTTGCCTCAAGACCCAGACTTTTAGTATCAAGACCAAGACCTTCGGCCTCAACACCAAGACCAAGACCAACACTTTTTATCTCAAGACCAAGACCAAGACTTTTTTAAACGAACTCGAGTGCACTCGATTTCGAAACTTCAAGACCGAGGACAACAAAACTGTATGCCGCTCCTTCAAGTCTCCTCCTACTCAGAGGTGGTCCCGACTACAGCCCGCAGGTGTGTCGGAGGTAACACGCCGAAGCGCCGCGAGCAATTGTGAGTGAAGAACTTCCTCAAGGTCCTTACGCGGCGGTTGGGATTCGAACCTGCAACTCTTTGGTTGCAAGGTGGCGACCTTCACCACTACACTACCACGGCTCATAATAGCTATTTCGTGATGAACAGAATACAGAAACACGAAGTCATTGGAGTCATTGCACTCGTAAGCATCAACAGCCAGAATTGATAACTAGCCTCTTAAAGGCAATTAAGTAAGCTCTTACTCGCATTGTTGCTTGCTGTTCTGCTGCTTTTCCTTCTGCAACAGAATTTTAACATTATTAACAACTAGCTTTAATCCGTCAAGAATGACGGACTTTTTTAAGCTTGGCACAAAATGCGACTAGGCCTACTTTTCTTATCTATTTCGCTCAACGATGATGACACAAAGCGAGAACTGATTTTATCGGTAACCGAGGTCAAAGTGGCCTACATGTAGATCTATGTGATCTCTAACTAATTGATTACGTAAATGACCATAGCAAACGTTCTTGCGGATTGACGATGCAACATACATGTAAGTAAGGTGCGCGTCATTGATCAAGCAATTTAAGCTGATTGGGAAACCAAACAAAGATCGTGCTCATGAACGCAATTCATCCTAGATTAAGTAACAATCTAGGCTACCTAAAGCCGGTATCACATTCACTATCTTTCAACATTGCTAACATTTTTTATGGCATTATTTGCGAGGACTCCCAAATCAGTCTTCTACACTCAGTGGGATTTCTAGCTCAATCGATAGCCATGCTTAAAACAAAATACAATTTTGATAATCCCAATATTCCTGTTTAACGAAGTGAGAGTCCTCAATAACATTATTTTGTTTGATTGATTGATTGAATATAGAAGAGTAGGGCCTAAGATGTTACCTCTAATCGAATGTCCAACATCACGGGCGAGAGCATGGGACACGCTATAGATAACAGTACCTACAAAATACAATACAGTAGAAACGTACTAGTCCCTACGGGCCTAAGTCAACCTAACAAATGTTCTTACACACTGTTTATGTGAATGGAATAATAATGTAGATTATCAATTCAAGCTTTTCAAATAAGGACATAGTTTGACGCAACAGCGGAAAATGGCTTCGACAAGTAATCGTCAAGCATTTCGATTTTAGAAAGCTAGTCAATCCGCTAAAAGAATGTAAGCTTATTTGTGCATTTCTATGCCGCCTCTTTCAGTACACTACTATTCAGATGCGGTCCTGACTACAGCTCGCAGGTATGAGTTTGCAAGCCAAAGCGCCGTTAGCAATTGCGAGTGAAAGGACTTGCCCAAGGTCACTACGCAGCAGTTTGTGTGGGAATCGAACCCGCGACCCTCCGGCGACTCTCCCACTTGCGCCACCACGTCTCACGAAAGGGGAGCAACTATCGGTAACATTAGTTGTTTCCTAATACTTTATAAGAATCCAGAGAAGTTGATCAATATTCACAATGCGTAACGGGAGAAGAAGACCAAGTAAGAAACAGATCGTAAGGAAATGGTTTAGGAATGCGAAAAAACGCAAGAAAAAGTATAGCCTTTAGAAGAGTAACGTGATAAAAAGAATATCGCAAGAAAGGAGAATTTGATGGAGAAAAGACTCAAGAAAGGCTTAGGAAAACAATAAGAAAAATGAAGCAAAAAGGCCACTTAGATTATGAAAGCTGAATAAAGAGTAAAACGTAGGCTAAGTCGGAAAAGATGACACAAATTGAGTGGAAGATTGTCAAGAAGAAATACCAGTAAAGAATAAAGCTAGGCAAAGGACTGTAGGCGTACTGACGCGCAGAAAACCCGTAGAAACCGAACAAGACGTGATTGACGCCTCTGGCATACGAAATTTGGTTAAACAGATCAACTCATTTATCTTTTCGTTGTCTCGAGTTAACACATGTATACTGTACAGGACCGTATTAGGCGTATTACTATAGTAGGTGTCCTATACGTTCAATCTCTTCTACATCCATACACCTCTAGTGTGCTATTCTATATCCATAAGTCTATTATGAAACACCAAGCAACAAAAGGTGTTGCCTCTATTGTGGATTCCTCATGTGGTGGACTGGTGGAGGTCTCTGTATACTGAACACAGTGAACACACTGTAGCTTCACACTGGTAGTACAATTTAAAAAACTCACCTGCATGTAACTGGACTTGTTGTAGTGGTTTATGCCTTTGCTCCACAATTCATTCATCAGATCCTGAACGGGGTCCGCGGAGAAGAACAGCTTAAAGTTGGCGTTAATTGCCAAATGAATCGGCGCTTTGTTCCCGACGTCTTCCACTTTGAGGAAGAGCAATTTGAAGGTGAATTGTGGATTGGCAGTGTGACACTTATTCAGAAAATCGAGAGCAAGCTTTGAGAAAAACCTGTGACAAGACATTATCGTTTATCGTTCTAAATTAAATTTAGAACGATAAAACGTCTTTCGCTGTATACCTAAATTTTAGGTATACAGCGAAAGACGTTTTACTATAACTATACATACATGTACCGCAGGGTAGGCGTCCGTCCTTCTCAGTGTCGGCTCTAGGATTTCACAACAGGGGGCAATGGGGAGGCAAAGGAACATAATGGGGAAAGGCAGCTTAAGGTCTGGCGTATCGAAACCTATTCACACAGAATGGCACTGAAAGCACGATCGACGCCTATAGGCCTAATGACAATGGGTTCTGTCATAGCATATCCTGCAGCAGTGTGAACTGTGAAATGTTTTATTTTATAAATAGCAGAAAGAAGATGGACATTATTTTCACGCGAGCACGGAAATTTCTTTAAACATTTTCTTAATTTGAAAGAGTTATAATGTGTTCGATCTGAAGTGTATAGGGCAGAGCCTCATAATAAGCCGACGCATTTCATACGAAACATACAGCACGTTTCTCTTAGTAGCATATGCTAACTTTCTTTACAAAATATTATGTGCAAAATAAGCAAATTTAAAATCTAATAACGACAATAAGCCTCTCAGTGGCGTATCTAGACATAACCCTAACCCTAATTCATTTCGTAACCCTAACCCTAGTTTCAATGCTAATCCATTTAAAATTAATAATAAATTTAAATGAAATCCTCAATAATGAAACAACAGTTAACAACTTAAGCAAGTAGCCTATTTTTTTATTTTATATCAAATTGTTTGTTAGACTGCAGAGTGCAGACAACAAAAATAGTGTATGCGCAGTGCGCAAGGTGCTGACGTTTGTTTAGAGCAAAGATAGTCGCTTTTTGATAAATTAAAGCTTACGCATTCACAAATTATGGGCGTCGTCCATAATTTGTGATTGGACTCCAAAATAAATTAGCGATGCGTCCATGGACTCTAAAATAAATTACAGCGGCGTCCAAATACCGTGTGTCACCATTATTGCATTAAAAAAGGTCAAAAAATTTTAACCAAACTCTAACTTACACCCAATTTACCCATAATGTTATTTTTTCCCAAGGAAATAAGAAATGTGTGATTGATGAAAAAAATCATCACATTTTTTCGAAGATGAGTTGCGAAATTTTTGCCCCCCCTTACTGAATTTCTAGATCCGCCGCTGCCTGTGAATAAAATATTAGGCTTAAGTGCGAACTGCTAAGTACGAAATCCTTAGGGCTAATAAAGACATAGATTTTAGAAACGTTTTTAGCGTTTTTTACTTTTTCCGAAAGGTAACGTTTTTAAATTAACGTTTGTTATTTTTCGTCACGTTTTTTTTATTTTTCAGACTTTATTATTATTGTCTCTTATTTATTATTTTATATAATTAAATTTTAGTTTTGTCTGATGTCCCTTATGTTGCCTCCATACATTATTGAAACTAATATTATTTATGTCACTATTTGACGTCATTATTTTAGAAATAAATAAACTTTTACAATTACTTGAATAGATACATGGCAGCAAATTGAAATCAAATTCGTAAGCGACTGATTTTGTAGTCATTTACCGTCTTGGATATTCGGTTGTCTGACTGTACCAAATCGAGGTGCCTACATTTGAATTTCTAAGTTCCCCATTTGACGTCATTGTTTCACTTTTTGCTTTTTCACTGGTGTTCACTAATGAAGTCATTTTTGTAATGTCTTCTAACTTTTTTTCACGTTTTTTAACGTTTTCTATTATTTAAAAAACACGCCGTTTTATAACGCTTTTTACTTCATTTCTAAATTTAGGTTTTCACTTCATTTCCAAATGAAGTAAAAATTAAAATATCTAAATGTAATTATTTTACATCTACATGCCTCAAGATACTGTTAAATCAAATTTCGTGGCTCCTAAAACAAAACCTGTGTAGGCCTACATGTATATATCCCCATAAATCCTTGGGACGGACTGGATATTTAAATAGCCTAAGACATTGGCCGACCTTTCCTACGACGCAATTTGTGAGTTCTCTTCTGATGGAAGGCGACAGGAGTGGCTCTGTAGAAGTGGCAAAGAAAAGGATTCTCTGTGCTTAGATGACAGTGTTGGTGACGCCTATAGCGTCAGTTTTAAAAATTTGCACTGAGTGCAGGGGCTTCTATCCCCCCCCCTGAAGCAGCTGGGCTGAAAACCTGATGACCTTCCACTTTCCTCCTACAAAAATCTGCTTCCATCCCCCGACCAGTCTCCCCCCTATTTCTGCAGATTATGCGCCCAGTGCCTGTTTTCCACTGGGCGCAAGTTGCGCCCGCTTGGTAGCCTATAGGGATAGAAGCCCCTGACTGTGTGTCTCATTATAATCGCAGTACAGCAGAGAACTCTGTAGTCACGGGTAGAAGAAACCAAGATTTTTTTAAATACAAACTTGTTTTATATTTATTATTTTTTGTTTTCTTTCGTTTTCCGATTTTAAGATTTTCTGATTTCCAATGACGTTAAGAAAAAACTCCAACTCAGATTAATTCAGTTGAGATTTCAGACTGATAAACACAAAATGATTGATTTAAGTTGATTATATTATACAAAATTTCTTGGTTTTTTTTAGATTTTTTGTTCTTTTTGTTAGAAAAAAAATCAACATTTAGCCAACCCTGTCTGTCAATCTGATTAGACTAATCGTCCGCACAAACATTTGCGTGGCGAGCATCTGTCTCTGTTAGCACGCATTAACCCCTCTGAGACAGCTCCTGAAACTCACACAGGCGGGCAACAGCAAATAATCCCTATTGTCTGAATTATTGTGGACTCAATATTTTGCCTCATTTTCACAGACCCCAAGGCGGGGCCGTGTTCAGTAGAAGTGTTGGGCCTCAACTCCACATAATCCGAAAGGTTACATTGATTAAACGTGTGATAGGCTATTCAGCGAATCTTGTGCGTGTTGCAAATTTAGTAACTAGTTAATGATAAAGTTATATTGAAATGACTTGTTTCGAATAAACATGTGTAGTTTCGAACTAAAAAGTGTGGTTTTGAGCAATTTCTTCAAGGTTTTCTCGAAATTAAAAATGTTCATCTGCATCATGTGTGAGAGTCCCCCTCCCCGTCAAGTGTGGGCCCCTGTTCAGCTGAACTTACGTTGTCAGGATGTTGAGCATGCTTTAATCCGACCCTGCCCCATAGGTTAAATGTTCAGAAGCGGTGCAAGCCGCATGTCAGAAACGAGATAACTTGATGATTGGACTGTGAGTTTAAATAAAATGCCAGCCATAAAACTTAATTTTTGGCAATAGGGGCCTACTTTAAATATTGCCTTTTATTTTCTTCGAGGCTGGATGAGGTTTTGCGTGACTGCTGTTTGCTCCCAGGATCAATATTATTTATCATTGACTAATGACTAAGATTATAGGGGTCTTCGTTCTTACTATTTCTTAGGGTAGGGGGTGGGGGCGAAACGACCGCTCGATGGTGGTCCGCAGATCAGCGATACGTCTACTGGACTTGCACTGCATGCAACCGGGTGCGGATGACAGGCGAGCACTTAGCGACCCTCAAGACGGCTCTATAGCACTCTTCCACGGCTTCTCCTTTGCTTCGCTCAGCCTATCAATATAACATTGAGTCTCACCCCTCCCTCATTATTTTTCCGTCTCTCAACCATAGAACGAGTATTCGTTGCTTGAGACTTTAATATTCGTAAATATTCGGTGATGACGTCACTGTTTCCATTTTGTTTACATATTTACGCTCAAAATCCAAATTATATTGTTTGACTTTGATTTTAAAAACTTTTTCTTAAAAAAACTTTAAAATGAAGGAACATGGACCCGAGTGGAAATAATATGTTGTTCTAATCGAAGAGAAGGAGAAATGAACTCCGACAGTCCGAGAGAAAATAGGCTGAGAGAAGCAAAAGCCAGGAATCTGGTGTAGACCTATAATTATGAGCACAGACATCTCGGCTATAGTCGCCGGCTACTGGAGCACATAGAAGCTGTTGACTATATACAGAGACAATTGTGCAGTGGGAAGAGAGTGGGCTGTCGACAATTCTGAAGCTGATGAGGATGAGGATGAAGACGAAAGACCAGTTTCGACTGTGAATGATAGGCTAGCCTACATAGTCTAAGTCAAGTTATAACTGATCTAAGTTGAGATGGAATAGACCTGAGTTGTAACTGTATAGGACTTACATTTATTCTTATTCTAATGTCAAATTTTGTACAGTTTGTACAACTATGCAATTGATTTCAGGATTTATGTTCCTCTTAACTGAATATTATATTCGTTGGCATTTTTAATATTCGTTAATATTCGTTAATATTTAAAAATCTATCTATGCTGTCAACCCTCTCTCCGTGTGTCCTTCCCTACCTCCTTCGCTCTGTCTTTCCGTCAGTCTCCCCTCCCTCATAAATACTTTACCGGTCTTCTTAGTTTCTTCTTTCCCTCCTTTGTTCAGTCTCTTTCAAAATCTTCTCATTTCGCAATATTTGTCTTTCCAATTACTTTTCCCCTCCTTTGTTCAGCCTATTCTAAATTATATTCTAACCACTTCTATTCATTTATCTCTCCATTGTTAATAGCCTAAGTCAATTCCATTTGTTTATTTTTTATTTTTCCTCATTTCACTAATTTTTCTCCATTATATCTTCTCTCTCTCCCTCCCTCAACCTCCTTCTTCCCTCCCTCCTTTCCTCCCTCGTCTTTTCTTCAACCGTGCACTTCATTCTTCTTCCATCCCTCCTTCCCTCTGTTCCTAGAGTCAGCCATCGATAGGTCTACCTCTTCAATAATTACCCTCCCCCAGTGGCCCCACTCGTCCGTCCGTCCGTCTGTCCATCTCCGGTGGGGTTGTCGTCATAATGGTCATGGTCTTGGTCAGTCTCTGCTCCCTGCAGCCACAGCAGCAGAAGTGGTCAATATGTCCGGCAAGCAGCTTCCGCCGACCGTCGATCGGTCGGTCGGTCTGTTAGCCGTGCATGCGCTTCCAGTGAAGCCACTGGCCACGGAGAAGAGGAGAAGGGAAAAGGGAGAGAAAGAGAGGAGGGATGGGGGACAGGAGTAGGAGGAAGAGAAGAGGCCACTTATTGATCGCCAGTCCCACCGAGGGAGGGCCATGCCCACAGCGTGTCTTTTGGCGAACGCTGCAGGGTGAACTCCGAGTGGGACACCCACGAAAGCCACCCACCCTCAGCCCACCCTCAGCCATTCACTCACCCATCCAACCGGATTGTTGCTACGTCCCATATCACTCGGCGTCTCAACCACAGACAACACATTTATATAACAATGCAAAAATAAACACAACTCTATTTTGATATTATACTTCTAAATGGAAGGATTACTTAAACCTATATAATTCTTGGCATATATTTATATTAATATTATTATTACAGCGAATTTCTATAGCGCTTCTTCAGTCTGCCTACTGAGAAGCGCACAGTTGTTATTGGCATATATTTAATTATTTATATATGGGCATATATTTATATATGAGCAATATATGAGTTTATATGCATGTACATTGTACATATATACATGTTTTCCATAGATCTGGAAGCGTACTTGATCCATTCAGACGAGATACAGTTATAACTCCGTGTCCATATTGCTCCCTATTATCGGCCAAAGGCTTACGTTTAAGTGGGGGTCGTCCATAACAGACTGCATCACTACTCTGGACCTCGCCCTTCCCTCATCCGGATTTGGCATTTTCCCCATCCTCTTTGCGGACACTCTTACTCTAGCGGAGTACTTCCGGACTCGATGAGGCTGGCCTGTTGATTTTGCAGGGCACACACGCACTGTGTGACGCACATATACACACACGCACACACACCTACGCACACACCTACACACACATACACACGGTGGTTGGGAGGGGTACTTTGGTATTGCCGCGTGTCCAGCAGATGGACTTAGATCCATTGTGATGCCGGTTGTTTCCAAAGGTCAGACTGCAGTTACTGCACTCAGATGACTCCATGTAAAAAAGCAGATTATGAATCTTCGTAGATCTGCATTTGTCATGATCCGCATAATATTATAACCACATATTATAACAAGATGAATTGGGAGGGGGAGGGGAGAAGGAATTATGCGGAAGAGGAGGATCAAGATGGAGATACCCGGAGGAGGAGCAGGAGGAATAAATAGGAAGAGGAGGGGAGGATAAAGGTGTAAGCACACGGAGGAGGAGGAGGAAGAAGAAGAAGAGGAGGAGGAAGTAAAAGAAACCGAGAGAAGGAAGATTAAGAGGAAGAGGAGAAAAGAAGAGGAAGAGGAGGATTAGGATGCTAGTACACAAAGGAAGAGGATGACGAAGCTGAAGAAGAAATGCACAAAGAATTAAGATGAGGAGGATGGATGAAAATTCACGGAGAATGCTGATGAAGAAGAAACGTAGGATGGAGAAGAATTAAACGGATGTGCGCCATGGAGAAGGACTGAGATGAAGTACATGGAGAAGAAGGAGAAGAATGGAGATGTTAAAAAGCACACGGAAAAAAAGAAGGAGCATTACCTGCAGAAGTTGGAAGAAGAAGACTTATACGTAATCGTAATTGTAATCGTAACTTCTGTAGCACCCACAAAAAGCGGAGTCGCGGGAACCAGCTTCTTCACAAGTGCTAAGTCAAATCAGAATCGTAAGGCAGGGGTCAAGATCCAGGAGGTCAGGCAGGACGACAGACAGACGGTTAAGGCGGATGATGCTTACAGTTTAGACGACGAGGCAGGTGAGGAGAAGAGGAGAATCGGGATAGGATTGGTGAAAGAATAGTGTTGTCAGTTGTGAATGGAAGATCTGTGGGAAATAGCAAGAGGAGAAGGTAGAAGAGATAGACGAGTGAATATACAGAGGAGAAGGATGAGAAGAAAAAGAAAGAGAAGGGAGTAGAATTTAAAAGAAAATGAGAAACAGCTGATCCTTCAACCATCTCAGATAACACATCCAGACAGACAGACAGACAGACAGACAGGTCATTAGATAAGATAAAGACTTGTGCAACTTTCGTTTCGTTGCATAACCTCGTAGGTATGTGAGAGGTAGGTGGCCATCCTTATCAGACGGACTCTACAACCATCTCAGATAAGACACAGACAGACGAACAGACAGACAAGACAGGTTAATGGGAAGATCAAGGGTCTGTAGGTGTTATGGGCGAGTTCAGTGGAAAGCGCTCGACATTTCAGAACTTGTTTGCCTTAAAAAATGTGTTTGCTTTGAACACCCACCCACCCCTTGGGTTGGAAGAGTCTATATCAAGCTCAAAGCGATTGGACTACAAATAACAATACATAACGGCAGTGATGACACGTGAGATGTGCAATTCTATATAATATATGCATTTAATATATAAATAAAAATTATATATAAATAAAATTATGCATATTTTCTTCACATCACACTCACATCGAGCTTGGTTTTACAGTTTGACCACGCAGTTTCATAAAAAGAATATAATTTGCGTTGCTCTCCTCCTTTATCCAGGCTTGAGACTGGCGCAACCGGTGTGGTCGTCATGCACATCGAGTCATCTATGGGCTTCTATAATTTTATAGCTACTAGCCTAATTAGAAAACTCGGCCTAATAGTTATTGTCGTTTATGTGAAGTGAACAAAATGAGAACAGTCACCAGTTGACCTGTATAGCAATATTGCTGTTTATGAGGCCAAACTACTAACTTACCGTTCATCAACTTCTTGTAACTCGGTGGAGGCGTCACTATGACGTCATCCGTCTTCTCGCAGGACTCCGTCTGGAATCGTGAATCCATGATTTCGGAAGAAGGAAGAGAGGAAACGCGTTATGGGGGGACCGGAAACGTTAGATCCTCCTCAGCTCAGCGAAGACAATAATTGAAAATCAGAAGCTGATTCTCTCGAGGATCGAGGTCTCTGTGCCACAGAAACGGCGTCGATAGCCTATAGAACTGGAAGAAATCCGATGTTTTCGAAGACGGAAGAAAATCTCCAATTTCACAGACGACGACTCAATCGAAGCTGAACGACGACAACGATGCGACTGATCATTGACGGTCTCTGTGTTTATTACTATTATTAGGAGATCTGTTGATCCTCTAATCTAATGCTCTTCGGCTTTTCGCTTCTTGCCTTCGGTCGACGACGGAGATAACCGGAGATAACCGGAGGCAGCCGAGAGACAGAGGAGTCTCTTAGCCCTACAACCACCGACCGACCACAGAAAGAGAGAGACAGACAGAGGGTGGCCGACGGTCAGCCCTGCAGCAGCGGCTACGACGGATTATCTGTGTGTCCTCGACGCTATCGATCGATAATCGGCCCAAATCCTCCTTCTATAGATGTCGGCTACTGTATTTTATGTCGACCATTGAGAGGATCAGAGGAACAAAGAGAGGAGAAGGGAGGATATTATGCAAGACGTTGGCTGGGACGGGTGATAAACTTCAATTATTGCGGATGAAGTCAATTAAGAGCCCGGTTTCGTCAGTGTCTGAATATCTGCAGGAGAAAGAAAGAAATAGCATTCACTTTTTCTGAAAAGTATAGAATGTGCTAATTAACAATGGGTCGGCAGAGCAGTGAATTTATTTTTGTCATGAGAGTGCATGCGTAATGAATAATAAGTGAGATTGTCTGTCAATTAGGAGTTGTCGTGCATGCTCCCCTTCCTTTTCAACCTTTCCCTTACTCGATTCTTCACTACCTCTCCTGTATACGACCCGTTTAGCTACTTTACCTCTTCTCTACACTCTGCTACAAATTCTCCTCTTTTCTTGTCTCGTCTTGTATCGTGCTCTACTTTAAATTCTTCTCCGATCCACATTGATATGGCTTCTAACAGTTTCCTTCGCTCATCTTCTTTCCTCTCCGTCTGAGGATTTTATCCTCTTTGGGGTTTTATTCCCTCTCCATCCCGTTCCTCTTCGCTCCTCTTCTTCCCCTTCCTCTCCCCCTCTGCTCCTCTCCGCTTCCTTACCTCTCGGCTCCTCTTTTTCCGCCTCTTTCCGCTGTTTCCTCTTCTTCAACAGTAGATTTGTCTCATTCGTTCGTCCCTCCTGCAGTATACGTCCTACGTCAACAGAACTTCGCGCATACACAATTGCGTCCATCCATCCATTCGCCCATCGATCCATCCATCCGTCGATCGTCTGTTAATTGGTTTCGCCTTGTCTCTAATCTACTCTCTATTCCACACACCATTCACGGCACGTCACCTAGAACCAGCGCAACGGACGCACGTACTAGGAGCATCCTCCTCTCTCATCCTCCTCCATCTCCTTCCCCTCAGCAGCAGCAGCATTAGAAGAGGCGGCTATAATGCCATCGGTCCCCATTTAGATGCTGCGACGGTGCATCAGTTATTATAACACGCGGCTGCTGCTGCATCTCCAGCTGCAGAGCAACTGATGTCACCAGCTGCAGCAGCCGAAGCATCTCGTCTGTCCCACTGAGTGCCATCTGGTGAGGCTGCCGCTGCTGCAGCTGGGAGATCGATCCCAGCTTCCCGGCATGCATCTATAGACTCTAACTTCCGGTTCCCGTGGCTTTCCTAATGGTGTTCGATTGTTCTCGCGACGTCCTTTCATCTCTGCGACTGGGGTTCTATATCTTCTCGGGTGGTTGTAGAAATCGACAGCAGCTCTTTGTAGAATGGCGATCAGAAAGATGATCAAAGCATCAAACTGATCGATTGTTGATGTCGCTTATATCCACCTCAGCCAAATAATATAGTCCTTCAAACGTCCGAACTCCAAAGACTAGATCTCGGTAAAATGGTTTCACAGCTTTAAAAGTATGTGAAAGAAGAAGGAGCATGTCAGATTGTAGGCCAGTTGAGTAAGCATTTTAACAGTAGCAAACATGGACTAAACACAGCAGGCTTTAACCTTTGAAACTAACCTTAGATGCCATTTATATATTAGGCCTACGGGCGCATAGTTCAGTGCGGTGGGTGGCCAGGCAGGCTATAAATTCTTCACTGATGTCTGGCTGTAAGTCACAAAACATTTTACTTAATTGCTAGACAATTAGACAAATAATAATAATGTGCGTGAGTTTACGTTTTAGCCGCAGTTATACACTGTGTCGACGATAAAGTAGAACATTAGACTTTGTTAAATATTTTCGTCAATTGTAGTACTATAGGCACCAAATTTGGCGCACATGAACTTCAGTCCATTCTATCCATACCCTGCAAATTTTATAACAATTGATATAACGGTTACGGAGATATATCCTTTTGAAATTGGGTGATTCAGAAACCAAGTTACCGAACAGTAAAACGCATAGAATGACGTACGTAATTTTTCTGGCAACCGCACGAAAAGGTTTTCACAGTGCTCTCGCTTATCAATAAGCAGAACGATAGATTATACGTCTTGCCAGGAACCAGAAAGAAGACAATATCTGAAGACAGACTGCTGCACATCAGAATAACTTTGAGGTCCACAGAACTGATGTTTGTGTAACCGGGGGTGAAGATTAACGGCGCATATTATCGAGATGTTCTTCTCTCGCAGCAACTCTTGCCAGCCATCCGCAAGCAATCAGAGGAATTCTTCATTTTCCAGCAAGACAGTGCCTCCAGCACATAGAGCACATGAGACTGTTGCGTCTTTGAGACGCGAGACTCCAGCTCTCATCACTCCTTCACTTTGGCCACCAAACAGTCCAGATCTCAATCCAATGGATTACGAGGTCTAGGAGGTGTTGCAGGATCCAAAGCTCCCTTTGCAGCTGCGTTTGTTTCCTAGGGTTCGATCTCATACTTTCTTCATGCACCTTAAGACTGCTCTTTTTGCCCGTGCTAGGGTCGGGAGCGCTTTTGAGTAGTTGCCTTGAAGGGGCGCTAAACAAATAAATGGATCGAGTTTATCGGACAAGAATCAGGGACGTTGAACGTCTCCGGGAGCGGCTAATCGAGGAGTGGAGCCGGTTCGATCAACGATTCATCGATGGCGCTGTCATTCTATGCGTTTTTCTGTTCGGTAACTTGGTGTCTGAACCATCAAATTTAAAAAGGATATATCTTCGTAACCCTTGCATCAATTGTAATAAAGTTTGCAGGGTATGGATTGAATAGACCGAAGCTGATGAGCAACAAATTTGGTACCTAGGCCAATATCACTACAATTGACCAAGATATTTCACAAAGTCTAGTGTTCTACTTTATCGTTGACACTGTGTAGATTAGATGTAGCGCTTTCTCCTCACGTGCAGCCTATTTGTCTATGCTCCGCCACGAGAGGCGGTTCCGCCCAATATCCGAGAAGTCCTCATCAGAAGGGTCTTGGCCATTAGGACGCGGTAGTGTAGTGGTGAAGGTCGCCGCCTTGCAACCGGAGGGTAGCAGGTTCGAATCCCACCCGCCGCGT
>JAQFXW010000515.1:0-18470 GCA_034693945.1 Dendrobaena attemsi
TATTTCTATACCGCCTCTTACAGTCCACTACTATTCAGAGGCGGTCCCGACTACAGCCCGAAGGTGTGTCAGAGTTTAACACGCCAAAGCGCTTGAGCAATTGTGAGTGAAGGACTTGCTAAAGATCTTTACGCGGTGGGTGGGATTCGAACCTGCGACCCGACCCTTCGTTTAAGTAGCACACCAGTTGTTTGGTATAGTTGGCCTACATGTATGGGCGACCACCAACAGCAGCTAGAGGTCACTCTTCAAAGGTCAGTACACACTACACAGGACTTGCAAATGCAGAGTTAAATAGAGGTTAAGACTGAAGGTCATCTGATTCCAGAGGTCACGGCGACTCTTCACCCACCAGCAGTAGAGTACCATGGCCCCCTTCTTCTCGCCTTTCAACACAGGGAAGGTTCCACGGTACTTAGAAATTGTTCTCACCTCTAACCCTTTACAAACAGGTGATTTAACCTTTTCCAACGCACTTGAATAATCACATAGCATACATATCAATGCTCCGTTTGCTCACGCGTACCTAAACCCGTTGAATAAATACCGTTGGCAAGGTGACATCTCATCTCTAGTTGAAAACAACAGATCGCGTTTGTCAACACAGCGTCTCATACATATTAAACCGACTTAAACAGGTGCAGTGACTTTCCAAAGTGGATTTAATGACAATTGCATATTTATATTATATCAAAACACAGGATTTATCCTAAGTAAATAA
Organism: Dendrobaena attemsi; assembly: GCA_034693945.1. Taxonomy (NCBI): domain Eukaryota; kingdom Metazoa; phylum Annelida; class Clitellata; order Crassiclitellata; family Lumbricidae; genus Dendrobaena; species Dendrobaena attemsi. The sequence goes on from JAQFXW010000515.1 coordinate 722, forward strand.
AATGGCACTTTGGTAGCTATCTATCGAAATACACTCAAGGCCTGGAATTACCACTGTTTGTGTAAAGGAACAAATTAACAATTTAAAGTTATATTTATGATTGAAGTATTGTCCTAAGGGTATACTGTACACGTATATTTATAAAGCCAACCAAATCAAAAAGATGCATCTCATTGAGCATACCTCACAGATACCTACTTAAAATGGGCCCCTGCATGGTGGCAAAGTGGCATGATCGCCGCCTTGCATCCAAAGGGTTGCGGGTTTGATTCAGACCCAAGGCACACATAGAGACCTTGAGCAAGTCCTTCGTTCACAATTATACGTCAGCAGGTTCAGCGTGTACACTCTGACACACCTCCGGGCTGTAGTCAGGACCGCCTCCGAGTAGTAGTGGACTTGAACGGGTGGTATAAAAATGTGTGAATAAATAAAACGACCAATCATAGCAATAGACAACAATTTTCATTCAGATGCTTGCAACAGGTGTATGCAATAGGTCACAGTTGAAAGAATGTGCAAATTTGAGGGAATGCACAATTGGTCAATAGAGAGTATGCTTGCTTACTTCACAATCATACCCTTATTGTCCTAAGGTGAGGGACACAGGGATTCGATCTGTGGGGGGGGAGACTCATCGTTACCTGTAGATAGTGTTGGCAGACAACTCTTGAGTCCATGATTCCGAACCACGGCATGAAGACAATCGGAAGGAGAGCGGTGACGGCCATCGGAACAGCCTCCGTCATCCAATACAACGCCATCACGATGATCGCGTACGCACATCTTGCAGCCTAACAACAATACGATACAATACAATACAACCGTAATTTGATATCACCCTTCTTACAAAGTTCAGAAGTGCATCACACGCCCTTATGACGCAAGCGCAGTTGTACTGCAGAGCAATTGCGAGTTAAGGACTTGCTCAAGGTCCCTACACGACGGATTGAGGCGAGATTTGAACACAATAATATGCAATGCAAAATGATGCAATAATAATATTATAATCGATGGGTGGAATTCGAACCTCAGCGACCATCACCACTACACTACCACGACCCATCTACCGAGGATGCTAAGGAATTCCAATTAAATCTGGAAAGTCTTTGACATATCTGCAGTGACTCAAAGCTCAATCAACCGTTCGTTGATATATTGATATTTCACGCTTTCATTTCAACGTGAAATAAATGCAACATAAAAGAAAATTAAATTCCACATCTAACAAAATACGTCTGATCGATTTGGATTGGATTTCAGGTCGAGAGGGCGACAGAAGGGTTTCAATTTCTCCGGTCGGAGTGGGGGGGAGGGGGGCAGAATGGGAGGTGTTGGTTTACAAAAACAAACCAGAACTTAGATTTAATTAAAATCAAATCAAATGCATTGGAAGTGACTGAGTAACACACCAGTTGTTTGGTATAGTTGGCCTACATGTATAGGTGACCACCAACAGCTATCAAGCTGGAATTTTCCATCTCCTCGTGTTTCCAACTCTCTTTAGCAGCAGCTGCTCTTACCAATTACGTGGAATTTTCCAACTCCTGCAAATCGAACACTCAAATCGCGCCATTTAGTTTGCACAACATCCCTGACAGCGAGTGACGCCAATTGATTGACGTACACTTCAGAAAATGGAAATTTACATAAGACTTCAAAGTGGTGCTTACACAATTGCAAATTACAACTCGTAATTTCTATATGGCAGAAAACAATTTGCATTCAAACACACGCTGCAATCGAATTGGGTCTGCAAGACAAAGGGGCAAACTATGGTGGAGAGGAAATGTGAATGAGATGCGTTTTGCCTCTTCAAGTGTACTACGACTCAGAGGTGCTCCTGACTACGGCACGTATGGTGAATTTGAGAAAACACACCGATGTGCCTCATTTACTGGCAAAAGGAAGTTGGGACTTCATCCTAGATCTTAATCTTACGTTCTATATAACCCAGTACCAGTGTCTTGTTCATTATATTGCGCCCTTCCACAAAGCGATTAAAGGCACTGTGTAACAAATACTCTGTACTGTTTATATAGGACTCATGCGATAACTATGAAAATTGAAAGAAATTTAACAGCACGAAGGAAGATGATCTGAATGTAGACTTCGGTTATTTGATATATCTCACCGGTGTCTTATAGAGAATGGGAATCGGTGCAAAGACAATCGGAGTAAGAATTGCAAAAATGTTCCACTTGTAGCGGCATAGCTGTCGATAGAACGTCGGACTTCTTCTTTTGCATTCAACCGTCTCGACAACAGACATATCACACACTATTCACAACAGCAGCAGAAGCAGCAGGAGGGGGTTAATCGACGACGCGTCTAGATACAGGAAATACCACTCGATAGACTTAAAGGAATGCTGTATTGACTCTTAATATACCGGATCAACCAACACTGTTATTACTCAGACACTGTATGGCCAACAGCTGCAGTCTCCCTATTATTATTTTCCCTTTCTTCCCTGGCTCGGTTTCTAGTTCAAATGTCCTCTTAAATGTTTCTTTCGACGCCCGTTCGATTCTTTTTACGTCTACAAAGCAAAACTTATTCAGAAAATCGTAAATTATTCAGAATATTCGCATAAATCGCAACGAAATAAACGTTCGGCGCCGAAGCATGCGATTATGTTTAACATTAAGCCACGGCCATTGGTCACGCCTCGACGACTTATCTAGCGCTATTATTTAAACATAAAACGTCTATTAATCTACTTCTAAAATTCGCAATAACCAGCAAAAACATGAAATAAGCAGCACACTTGAATTCTATCAGACGGTGTCGTTATTTTTACGCTAATGCTCTGGTATTTATATGAAAACGGCTACGGAAGTTACTTACTCACCTACTTCATCATCTGAGTGGGCGCAGTGGTAGGCCTTGGAGTTGATTGGCTGGTATTCAGAAGGTGTGGCCAATCAAAGGCGTGCCCTTTTACGGCTGAACCCAGACCCTTAGGCCAAAGATAGTAGAGTCGTAGACTCTACTATCTTTGCTTAGGCCTACATAAAATTCCTTCCAAGAATGTGTCTACATGCTTAATGTTTGCAGCACAAGCAGGCGTTAACGAAAGGCCACAACATAATAATTATTATGGACCCCCGGTATAGAAGGGCATCCATGGGCCACAAATACGCAAGAAGTTCATGTGCGATTTGCATATCAATCCAAGATTCAACGGGCCTACCAGCGTTATGTGTTAAAATAATAAAGAATTTTGCTTTCAGCCACAAAAAGCTTTGGTCCACAGAGGAATCCGTACTATTATGCCACTGCAGCCTCATGGCCATCAACTGCCACCAACCAGTTGTGGCCAGTAGGTCCCTATAGGCCTACGTTGAATGGCTTGATAATTATCAGAGGCGTTCAATCATAGTCCTAGTCTAGGATAATGTGCTTGTGGATCATTTACATTTCACGAGCTCTAAACAATAGCCGCGTAAGAAACCAGCTCTAAATTCAGGCGCCATAGAAAATTTCGTCCCACACCAAACCTGCAGGAACTGGATTGTTTGAACGTTCCGTTGCCACGTTTACACGTTACACCCGGACAATTAATTGTCATATAATTATAACCTCACGTGTTTCCGTTTCGTTAAGATATTTCAATATTTTTTTTATTGTGTTTAACATTTGCAACATTTTTAGACTCTGTTGTGATGCTTGATGGCAAATTCGACCTTCAATAAAATATTTACACTAATGATTTCAAGTTCTAAACTCTAAGACCTTTGTATAACAATAATATTATACTAAGGAATTGGCTAGTCACAAGCAACTAGGCCATAATAACATATTTAAAAAATAACAATTTCCTGTAAGAAATGAATAATTTTTTTATGATTAAGTGGAATGCAACTTCCTATTGTATGTCTTTGGCTTCAATAGACCGGAAGCACGTGACCGAGTTATTTTGGGAATCAAGTTTAAATGAACCAATCAGAATTAGCTTCAAATAATAAATCGGATTTGTTCTTTAAAGCTCAATATTTTATTCTTCTCTTAGATTTCCTTTAAATTCATCAAAATAAAAAAGGTGAATTTTCGATTTTAAAAATTTATGACAAATTCTCTTATTTGATTGTTCCCTAGATGATCAGCTGTAGTTACTAGAAGACACGTATAGCGTTGAACTTATGTTGACCACAAAATAAATTTTACGAATCGAGTAGTTAATAAAAATTGTTTCGAAATTAATTCATATTAATGTTCAATCGTTCATGTTATCTAATCAAGTTAATATTAATGGTAAAATGTCAAATGGAGCGAGAAGATGCTTCATCCATTAGGCCTTTGCCTATTGAATTGTATTAGAGTATTTATATAGCGCCTCTCCTATCATGAACTGTTGTTGTTCATTACATTGATACGATTATTCATTGGGTAAATCTTCTGCGGCGGAATTTTGAGGTGTATTCTGCTGCAGAAGCAATTATGCATGCTTGGGCTGGCAGAGGAAGCCTCTGGAAGCTCTGCCGAAGAATCGTCACGCTTATTCATTACTACTATAAATATATTAAACCGGTTTTAAATGTTTAATACAATATAATGTAATGTATGTTGATTGCTTAAAAGCTAAAAAGAAATTCTGACGCTAAATGTTGTTGATCCGACCAATTAATTCTGTTGACTGACAGATTGAAATGCCTCCAAGAAAGACGGTGAAGAAGAGAGACGCTGCACCTTCTGAGGGTGACAGCGTGAAACGTGAAGAATTGGGGTTGCTCCTCAAGGTCGAAGATGGTGAGAAGAAATTTGATTTCTCGCTTTCCCTCGCTCGCTCCTTCGAGCATCACGCCGTGAGCTACGATAGGAAATGATAAGTTAGTGGGAAACGTGAGAACGATTTTCTCTCGCTGAATTTCTGGTGCCAAGACAAATGTATGTCCATTACCAAATTAATGTTATTGTCAGCGGTAAAATAATGGCCTTTACCGAATGAAGTCTACTTTTCACTGGGAACACTATTACGTAATCCCACGTGGTAATGACAATCGAAAATTTACAGAGCACCATTTGACACTTCAGCATTTGTTTCTACCCCATTGAGAAATAAAATGGATTTGAAGCGTTTTTCTAGAACAGTGAGAGTGAAATACTCTAGCCGCATTGAGATGTCGTAATGAATTAGTCCGTTTTGACGTTGAGAGCAATTGAGTTTGAAAATCATTCGATTAGAATTTGTATGTATTGAAACGTCCTACGTGAGATTGTCCCAATCAAATGGGACTTGACATTTGCGGCAAGACTTTTCTAATTCTATTACTTTTATATCTGTCATCTATTTTCAGTTTGGGAGATTAAATCCGAGTTAGCGGAGAAAACTTCTCGCAAGATGTCTCCTCCGCTGTCGCATCACATCATCACAACTCCTCCCGTTGATCCGCCAGGTCGTCGCGCCAACGTTAAGCGCGACCAGCGGACCGTGGGGCGTATCGCTGCTGGCGTGAACAACGTCTTCGATTGTCCCAGCGAGGTGCTGGACAGCCCAGCAGCAAAACAGCCGCGAGGAAAAGGGAAAGGACGCAGAGGAATCGAGGGAATTTCAAGGATGAGAGGTCGACCGATGTCCAAGGCAATCAGCGGACCGAGGGTTGCCAACGACAACATTCTGGCGATCGACATCAAGAATGACATCAGTCAGAACTTGTACGTTTGCCAATATTCATTCATTTCGACAATTTATATAGCGCCCCTTCAAGGAACCTACTCAGAGGCAATATCATCGTCTCTCATTACGTGGTTGTCATGTTCTGTTTGAATGAGCTGGAGTCGAGAATGTCTCTGAGTAGTCCCCTGGATGAGGTGCCAATATCGTAGCAAGAATGACCTTCGGGGGAGGGTGGAGTGTTTTCCATGTCGTACACATTTCTCTTTTATGTTAATTCATTTCGGGGGGGGGAGTGTGATGCCCAAAGACTCGTATTTTCCTACCTTTTGACATTAAAAGATCTGTTACGTTGCCATTTTTTATTTCGGGGTGTTTAAACGCCCCCTGTGTACGGCTTTGCGAGGTGCTATAACTGAAAATTAGGCTTCTAAGGTTGCCACTTTGTTTTGTTTGTAGTGGCCGTTGTACTCGTTGCGATGCTGCGTCTAAGGATTTGACGGTCCTCCGACTGTATGGTCGTTATACAAAAGCGAGCGTTATTAGTTGTTGCTCGTGTGACATGCTACCTACTCGCTTTTTGGAGCGACGCACCGTCTCGCTCTCTGTCTCTTTGGGTGTCTTTGGGCTGTTGCTCAGGGTTGAGACCTTGAAGGGTCACTAAATTGATAAGTAGATGTTTGTGATCAACTGAAAACATCTTGATTTGATTGTGAGATGTCTGTTTAATATATTTCTGTAGGAAGATGGAATCTCCTTCGTCCGGTGTTGAGAGCCGAAAGCTTCACGATACCAAGATCTCCGACTATTATCCGGTGAGGAGGAGCTCTCGAAAGACGCAAGCGGAACTCAAGGTTCATTTCTTATCCTTATCGCTATTGACTTATTTGCTGTATTATTATTTTAAGTGTTGTTAATTATTAAACACATTTTTAATGCATGCGATGTCTGCTGAAATGCGGCTAGTCAGTTTCTAGAAGCCAATGACATGGGTGAGTTTTGGAGGCGTTTCTTAAGTCAGAAAATCTTCTTTGGCGTTCTTTTCCATTCCTTGAGCATGGGGCATGGTAGTGTAGTGGTGAAGGTTGCTGCCTTGCAACCGCGTAGGGACCTTTAGAAAGTCCGTCTCTCTCAATTGCTCAAGCGCTTTGGCGTATGAAACTCCGACACGCCTGCAGGTTGTAATCGGGACCACCTCTGAGTAGTGGTGGTATGTAAGAGGCGGTACAGAAATATACAGATACAATGCAATACAAAAGCAGGCAGAGGCGCTTACTGTGTGAGTTTTAAAGGTCGAAAAGACCAGTTTAAGTTTTATGCTGAATTGAACCGAAGTTAATGCAACTCACTCAGCTGTGTTAAGGAGTTTATTCGAGTAGGGTTATTTAATACGATTTGAACATGAAGTCTACTAGCTTTAGAAGAGCCTTGAATATAGTTTAATTGCCTTTGGGAAATTGATAGAGAAACATCTGGCGTAGGACGTGAAACTGTCAATGGGTTTTCGTGTTTAATGCGCTTTTTTTAAATGTAAATTTGTTTAGACTGTTTTCTGTGTTGCATTTTTAGAAAGAAATCGATCTGAACTTTCAAGATTGCATCGAGTCAAAGCAGCAACACGGTCTCGAGGTGAGTTATTTTTTCGGGAACGTGCGTGGAACAGCAGGATTGTCGCCATGTTGTGTCCAAAGGGTCACGGTTTCGATTCCCACCCCCGAACCACCATGTAGAGACCTTGAACAATTTCTTCACACACCTCCGGGCTGTAGTCGGAACCCCCCTCCGAGTAGTAGGAGACTTGAAAGGGCAAATATAGAAATACGCAAATAACTAAATAGCATAAATAAACTTGATGTGATGTGTGGTGAATGGTGAGTTATTCAGCAGCTGGTTAAATAAATAAGTAAATATGAGTTGCCAGAAAACAGTCATTAATATGTTACGATAAGAAATTTGACGTAATCTTTGGTCTGACTAATGTGTTGAGACTATCTGAATGCATTTTACAACTTCTCATCTCGTTTTCCAGGTGCACGAGTTTGTAGGCAAAGGTCGCGGCATCGTTACGACTCGACCTTTTGCCCGGAACGAGTTTGTGGTCGAATACGCCGGAGATCTAATCGACGACGCTGCGGCCAAAATGAAGGAATCGGAATACCTGGCGAAGGGGGACGGATGTTACATGTACTACTTCAACCATCGAAATAGAAACTATTGGTATTCACACGCACACTAGATTCCTGTCAATATTTTGTTACCAGTTTCATGTAATCTTCCTCATATGTCCACTCTCCTAAAAGTTTACCTTGTCACCATGTGCTGTCGATTCGTAGAACCTTAGCGACCGTCACGATGAAGCGTCTCCATTTCCCTCTTTCTGATGTCGCGTCCCTTAGTTCTACCAAATTCATTCCAGTTGTTTCATGTATCTCATCCATCCATTTTTTCTTGGTCGCCCTTGTTTTCTTCTTCCCTCTCCGCAAGCCAACATCAGTTCCTTTTCTGATCTCATAACATGTCCAAAGAACCTCAGCTTTGATCTCAGCACTATTTGTTGTAACGTCTCATCGTTCTCAATTCCAATCGCCATGCTTACCCATTCATTTGGGTCGGTTACTGCATATAAAGTTATTTTTAGCTAACTAGCTATTAATTAATGGAGGACGATCGATGAATCGACTGCCTATAAATCGTGAGTAATTATGATTTTAGTTATCAAGATGATTAGTTAGTGATTGAGGTTGTTTTGACTGCCTAAGAATCAAGTCTGTAAATGTGAACTTTTGTGGGGTTTCTTGGTGGGGGGTTGGGGTTAGTCTTTTAAACTCTTAGTAAATCTTTGTTTTTCTAGCTCATGTGTGATTCTTGCAGCATCGACGCAACAACGGATTCCGGTCGCTATGGCCGACTGGTGAACCACAGTCGGACGAAGCCGAACTGCCACACGAAGATAGTGGAGGTCAAAGGTCAACCTCACCTCGTTCTACTTGCGTCTAGAAGGATTGAGGCGGGCGAGGAATTGTTGTATGACTATGGCGATCGCAGCAAAGAGTCATTGGAAGCTCACTCGTGGCTCGCTTTTTAGGTTGGACTGCTCATATATGGGAAAGGGGACATCTTCCCTTGGTGAGTTTTAGGACTGTTGTCGTTCGATCCAGTGTTTGTGTTCCGTGTTTTTGAAGAATTCTCTGAAAGGGAATTGAAGACGATTTGGTTGTGCTGTCTAAAAATGAAAAGTCTGATTAGGTGTTGGAATTCGGTGACGGAAAAGGGTTTCTTTGTGGACTTTTTGTCGCGTTCGACTAATCAGTGTAACGGGAAAGTTTTAACGCAAAGTATTCACAGTAAATGCAAGACCTTCAGTCCTACCATGGTTGAACTGCAATATGATTTCTGAAGTTTCAATTGAAGGTGTTGATTTATGAGGACTTTTAGGAGCAGCCAAGAGCCAGGAAGAGTTGTTTGAGATGAGGGTCGTGTACTTTCTATGATGTTAAGTGTTAGTGCCTTAAAGTGCAAAGCTCAATGAAATCCATTCAAAGTGCAACGATTGCCATCGTCAATTCTGCCGTGTGTTCGTTAGACACGAGCAAGAGATGATGGCTGGACAATAAAGTGCATAATTCAGTTACCTAGTACCTCTACAAGTTTTCTGTTAACTAAAGAAAGCAGAAGCTCTTTTTCTGCTTTAAGGATTCCGAGAGACGTAGGTCAGAGCTTTTGAGCTGATTGTTGTCACTCGATGAGTTAGACTTTGAGCCAAAGCTGGAACGCGACCATTCTCTTCTTTGCAGCAGCCATGTGTATAACACAGATTCTCTTTTTGCGGCTTTTATGCACAATGCGTTTAGTGGAATTGGATTGAGAGTCTGAGACTGGATTAGTGTTCTATGCAAGTACTGTAATGAAATACACTTTATACAGGAGCTCAGAAGTGTAGCCAGAAACTGATTTCGGGGGTACGGGGTTAGAGATTTTTGCTCTGCAAGTCGCCAAAAAAGCTGATGACCTTTTTTTAGTCATTCACCAAAATTTCACAGATTTCGGGTCTATTTCTCAGATGTTAGGGTTAGGAAGCTAAGGGTTAACATTTCGGGGGGGGTTTACTCCAATTTTTTTTAAATACATGGTCAATAATTATTTCGGGGGTTTGAACCCCCCGCCCCTGCAGGAGCTCCCAAAGTCGACCACGCTTCCTATTCTCAATTGATCATGAGAGCTTTGAGGCCAACAACTCTTGTCAAAAGGAAGCTGCTTATAATGATGGTTCTTAAATCAACTGCTAAGTAAAATTGTTCAGGTTGTGGTGATTTGAGAGAAAACAGTTGTATGTTGTTGTGTAATTTGTATCTGATTTTGATTAAGTAAATAATAATTTTATGTCCAGTGGACAAATGATCAGTTGGGTAAAGATAGTCAGCTGGCTGTTTTTTTTTTTTAATTCTGTTATGTAGAACAATGGATGCTCATTTGAGTAAAGATAGTCAGTCAGCTGGCTGTTTTTTGTAATTCTGTGACAACTTGGTGAACCATGGATTCTCATTTGTTGATGTGACTGCGCTTGCTTGCGATGAGTCACCTAAACATTTATGCAATTCGGACCTTTTCACACACAGATTGCATTCTAATGAGCTCCTGTACTTTGCAGATTCTAATATTTAACATTGATATCTGTAAACTGTAATTATGTTATAAATACCAGGATTTGTGTTATGGCGCTGCGCATTAGAAGATTTTTATGTAGTTTAAGAATGACCGACTGCTTTTACGTCATTTAATAAGTTATTTGTGGTTAATTTGTTTCATTAGTTTCTAAATTCTGATGTTTCTCTTTCTCTAGAAAGCTTATACTGATAGGAGAACTTGGGTTTGTACTGTTTCAAGAGCGTTTCACCTATGTAGGAGTGTTCCAATGATATTCTTAAACAGTGTATGAGCTGAACAGAAATTTTTTGTCCACTTACAGATAAATCTTTAATAATTATCATTGCCAGTAAAACAAAGAAATATTTATTTGTTCTAGTCGTTCGTACTTTAATGAATAATTTTATTTTGTTGGTTTCAGATTATATTTGAGATCTGTGCCAGTTGAAACATGTTACTGCTTGGGACTGATTTATCAGCATTTCGTCGCATTTTCCTGATTTTACAGTTATAATTACTAAAAACTACATAATGTATATTTGTTTGTCGTTGTCTTAATTCTGCGTTTGAGTTGAAATTTGGAATCCATTAGGAAGTTTTGTGGCATGAAAGGCAGAATAGTTATTGTTTCAAAATATATTTCAGGACTGCTGCAGCTTCGCAAAAGACAGATGACTGACTTTTTAGTATAAGCGGCTTGATCTTGAGCAAAAATGAGGCAGTCCTTTATAAAATATGTCGCTTCAGATTTTGTAAGAAAACCAAACATGAGATAAGTTAAGTTGATGGATCTTCAGTGAGACTAGAAATAATGAGAAGTGGAAGTATAAGGGAAAAATTAGCTTTCTCAGTAGTAGGCTACTAATAATACAATAATTCTTAAGAAAGGCGTGCAAAGAAATTATTGTCTGGCGTACCAAGTGACCCTATAATATTAATTAAATTAAATATGGAATAATAATGAGGGTATGACAGCTTGAAGAGGTAAAGCTTCAGTTTGGCCTTGGGGTGACAGATAGTGGAGACTGAATCAGAAGAAGCTGGGGCTTGAGAGAGGATCAGAAAATTTGCGCAGTTCAGAAGGAAGGTCATTCCAGAGGCGAGGTGCAGCATGGGAAATGGCTCTGTTGGAGAATTTGAGATGGCTAGTCACAGATGGGCGAGAGAGAGAGAGTGAGAAAGGAGGAAGATCGAGTGGGGCGAACTGACTCGACGATGAAGAGGTCACGAAGGTATTTGAGCTGGGAATATTGTAATGAGTTGTAAGTCTATTAGTGAGAGGACTTTGAAGTGGATTCGTTCAATGATTTTAAGCCAATGAAGTGATTTGATTCAGCGGTCGAGAATTGGCGTGTGCTCTGCGTTGTGCCTACGAGTAGCGTTCTAGAAATTCAAGTTTACGATTACGACTATTTTACTTACTTATTTAGAGTATGATGTTCAAAAAGTATAGCGCTAAATAAACGAAAGCAGGGTTCCAGTCGATGAATCAAAATCTCGCGAGAGAGGAGACACGGCGAGAAGCTGCACCTTGCTCGGCCTTTCACGTTGAATCTTGAGAGAGTGTAGTATTTGCGTTCCTACGTTTCGTGTCGATTTAAGACTTAAAAGTACGATTTTTAATATAAAATCCATCTAATTTCCATTAATTTATTTACAGAATAGACGCATCTACAAATTTACTGTCTATATATTTGATTGTAATTGATTTTCTTGTTTTTGCGTCGAAGAGTAGCTCATCATTGTTAATTATAGACACGTGCTCCTATTTTATTTCCTTGATTTGTTCTTTTATGCTTCGGTTGAAAATAAATTTGAGCAACGTTGATTGTACAACCTAATCATCTGGAAGCATTTGTTGGTTTTAAATTACTGCTAGGTTAATGTGATTGATTGAAAGTAAATAGATTGATTGTGCGCTAGTACAAAGTCAACGCGAGTTAGGAAATTTAATAATGGTTGTTGGTCCTTCTGTGATGATTTTCTATCATATCACCATCTTTCGGATGATACTTCATGATTAGACAACAATCCTGAGAACGGCCAAAAAACCTAAATTTAGTCTGTAAGATTCTTTATTAGATCTGGCTTCCCATGTCTTCTACATCCTCAAATTCATTTATACTGTGATTTATTTAAATTTATTACTATTTTGTGATTGAATAATGATATGCAGTTTAGTGGCATTGTTGTTGTAAATTGCCTGTACCAAACTTGTGTCCAATTTACACTAAAATGTCGATTTACATGCTGTAAACTTCTATATATAAATCATAAATGTCTACGTGTCGACTGTCTTTTAAAAATTGAGCTACTATAATTATTGATTGCAAAACGGTCATTCCATGATGATTGCAAAGTAATCACCATCTTTCGGATGACGTTCGAATGATTAGCTAAATCTTCCTGAGAATGACTAATCGCTTTGTTCTAGAGTCGTTCTGCCCTCATGCCATGCTGTAGATATTTAAGAAGCATAAATTTGATTAATTTGTTAAATTTATTCAGTTTGCAGCCATTCAGTGATGATCTAACACAATCACCATCTTTCGTATGATGTTAAATGCTTTGAAACGTTGTTCTGAGAATGGCAGACGTCTAAACTATAGCATAACTGCATGTTCTGCTCCAAAGTGCTCCCGACCCAGGGCAAGCAAAGGGGTGAACATGTCAGTTTGAATACTAATAAATGAATGTAGATGGGTGCAGGTAAATACTGCAATGACGCTGACAGCTGCACGGCGTAGACTACTACAGACGAAACAATCCCTGACCCTAACCGACCGATTCGACGTGTACCCTGACCCTCACAACAGGTACCCTGACCCTAACCAACCATCACGACAGTGGCCGTCGGCACCATTGTGCTATTTACCTACACCACATAAGACGCACCAAGGACAGCAGATACTTTCCCAGGAGCCCTGCTCACATCTGCATTCAAGTTGTATAAAAAGCCCTTTGTTTAAAATGAAACCGTTGTCTGCTGCAGTTCTTTGAGAATGCGTTACGTGGCCGCATACCTGTTAGCCGTGCTCGGTGGAAACGAACATCCGACGGAGGCGGACGTTAAGAAGATCTTGAGCAGCGTTGGAATCGACGCAGACAACGACAGCGTCAAGAAGGTCGTCGGCGAACTGAAGGGAAAGAACCTTGAAGAACTAATTGCAGCCGGTCTGTGTTCTTTTTCAACCTCTTATGTAGATTTATTTATTCATTTAAGAATTTATATAGCACATCTTCAAGTGCGACTACTCAAAGGTGCTCCCGGCTCCAGCACTGTCAAAAGAACAGTTTTAGCCAACTATAGAACAGACCGGAGTGAGTTCTAGTTAGCAGCCATAACTCAGAAGGGAGGTAATTCCATGTTGCTGGGCCCACCACAGAGGCGGCATGACTTTAAGTAGCAGTCCGGTGTTGACACGTCGAGGTGCCTCGTATTAGCATCATGTCTGTTCTTAATTCGAAGGGATAGTGTAGTGGTTTAGTGCCGTAGACTGATGCGCTGCTTTAAATGTTGAACTTGTGGTATTAATGCTAAGAGTCGCATTATAAGAACAGCATGGTCATTGGTTAGACTTCCTTCTTATGTGCCATCATGTGACTTGCTTGCTTACGTTGTATAAGCAGTTAAGATATCATCCTATGAGCATCGAAATCCTTGTCTAATATCTACTACTCACTCATTCTTGCTGTTGTGTTTCGTTGTTTGGTATTAATTGGAAAGCACATAACTCAGGTGAGCATCGCTGTTCTCTCGTGTGTCTCACTTGGTAGCCTGTGCTAGAACAAGAACGCCCACGTGTGTTCAGCCTTCTCAAATTCTGCAACTTTCGATCTGTTGTTGCAGACAACCAAGGATTGCTACAAAATTACTAAATTTAGTCTAATATTGTACGCTTTAGATTTAATATCCAGTGTGTAGATTTGTGATTCAACTCAGTGTTGTTGCAGACAATTCTTTTGGGATTTCTGTTCCAATTTTACCCCCTAGTGAATTCCCGATTTTTACACTGGCTATGATAGCAAATGAGACCTCTTAGCCCTAACCCTAGTTTAGTCTCTGTTACTGTTTCGGCTTCGTCAACAGTTCAACATCTGTCAGGGCGTGGGTTGTGTTTTCTAAGTCCTTGCCTGCTAAACTGATTGCCGTTTACGGTTATATGTGATAATTAATGTGGTATGTTTATGCATTGTCTGTAGGTCGTCAGAAGATGGCGTCCATGCCATCTGCTTCAGCAGCAGCTGCTCCGTCTGCCGCAGCTGCCCCTGCCGCAGCAGCAGAACCGGCTAAAGGTAACGACTATTGCATCGATGCTAAATTGTTGACTTTATTTATTAATAGAAATGTTACGCGTGCATGGTCACAGATAGTCGCCAGACTCTACGGGCAGGTGTTGTTAGATGTTCCAAGTTCTTGAAAGCCAAAGGGGAGCAATGATTTTAGAGTTGCTTTTTGAATAAAGCAAATTTGAGCTATAGAAAGAGTGTCTGTTGATTCGATTCCATTGGGGCGGTCGTGTGTAAACCATAACTATTCTGCATACATAACTCAACTACTGATAACTTCTTAGCAACTAATGCCTTGTTGAAAATCTTGTAGATAACACTCTTCTTGATGATAGAAATAATAAACTTTGTATCAATGAAAATTGTGTACAACTGTCGAGAAACTGCTCTGTTGGAAGTATTCTGCTGTCATATAATTTCTGTTTGGATATGCTTTGATGTTTTTTAGTTATGATGACTTGCACATTATTATTTAAAGTTTTCTATTTGAATGTTGTGTAATAAATGTGAGATGTTTGTTTGTGTGTTACAGAAGCGAAGAAGGAGGAGCCAAAGAAGGAAGAGGAGGAGGAAGAAGATGAAGATATGGGATTCGGTTTGTTTGACTAAGACCAACGAACGTCCGGAAGATCTCTCCGCTCTGTGGACTGAAATTGCTTCATTAAACAAACGAAGTAAAATTGTGTAATAAATAAACACATTTTTGAAGTTATCTGTTCGTTTGTGTCATTGTTATTTGAATTACTTTTTATAACTACCACCATTTTCCAACTGGTGACAAGTTGTCTGATGCTGTGTATTAACTTGACTGAAATTTGGTGTGGGCAGCTTATTAGGAATCTGTAAGCTGGAACTTCATTATCAATGGAGTTGGAAACGGAACCTGGAGAAGAGTTAAATTAAGTTTCATGATAAACAAGTGCATGTATTTATTACAAGTGCATTTAACTAATGAGGCATTAGTTGTAGGGATGACTACTAAGACCATTGGCAAATTTATGTAGTTCGCACAAAGTCAACAGGAACATTACTTCCCGAGTGCAATCATTGCCAAGAATGTTGAGGCTCCTATCAGGTGGGCGTAGGAGCAGTCTCCCATGACAGGAAACTAGCATGTGGTGTATTATGTATCTATAGCACACATTTAAAGAATCCAAGGCATAGAATGATGCATTACTGAAACTCTTTGAACATGTGTCAGAGTAAAATTTTTATTCTAATGAAGTTTGTCCTTCCGTATTTAAGAGTCGAATACTGTGAATAGCTGCAGTTAATAGAATGCAGGTTGCTTGAGTAATTGGCTAAACTAGAAAATATCAGCCACATGGTAATAAGGTCAATTTCTGGATATGTTTGAAAGTTGCTATTTTACTTTGCGACCTTTTTTGTGCAAAGACCCCTTGGACAGGCGGCGCCTACGTTGGTCAGCGCACAGAATCCATTGGGATTCTTGTGCAGGTACTGTTGGTGATAGTCCTCGGCGTAATAGAACTCCTTGGCGGGCAGGATCTCCGTCGTGATCTTCGATAATCCGAGTTTGTCCAACTCCGTCTGGAAGGCTTCCTTCGACGCTTCAGCCAGTTCCTTCTGCTCGTCGTCGCAATAGTAGATTCCGGAGCGATACTGCGTTCCGACGTCGATTCCTTGTTTCATGCCTTCGGTTGGGTCGTGGTTTTCCCAGAAGATGGCCAGCAGATCTTCGTAGGAGATCTCCTTCGAGTCGTAGATGACACGAACCACTTCTGCGTGACCAGTCAGACCGGTGCACAGCTCTTTGTATGTCGGATTCGGTGTTGTACCAGCGCTATACCCAACCTATTGCAGATGAAAAATTACATCAATACATAATATAATTTTTTACATACATGTAAAAGAAATGCCGTAAAAATTACTCATTCCACCTCTGTAGACAGATCTAACTCTGCTCCAGTGACGTATTGGGAATATTCAGAGGCAACCTTCTACATCTATGTAGAAGTACTATTGCAGTTTGTGTTACGAAACTGCAATGCAACACCCACAGTATATGTAATTATATATACTGTGCAACACCTGTACAAGTTCAAATCAAATTGATTATTGATCCAAACAATAACAGATACATTGAAACACAATTGAGCTGGCACGAGGATTGAAACAAAGGCTTCCACAAAAGTCACAAAGTTCCGTTGAGTTAGAGGTTCATGTACAGAAATCAATTTTTGTATTTATCTTTAAAATGTGCATTTTACAGTGTGACGTTCTAGGATCTGAATTTACAAATGTAGTGACTAAATCCTAAAATTACATTTCTTTTTGATCGACAAGTTCCAATTTTCTTAGCCTGAATGACGCATTAGTTCTGAATCCAGGGGCGTATTTACCGGGGTTTATTGGTTAAAATCACCCCACCGAAATGATTTTTGTCCATGTATTTTTTAGATACCCCACCCCCAGAAATGTTTAGTAAAAAATTATTAGGGATGGAAAAGTCAATTTGGCACAAAACATCTGAGAAATAGACCCGAAATCTGCGAAATTGCGGTGAATGAATGACTAAAAAATGGTCATGAGCTTTTTCAGTGATTGGCAGACAGAGCACACAATTCTAAAACACCACCCCCCCCAAAAAAGTTTCTGGCTACGCCACTGTCTGAATCCCATCCAGGCCTACTGCAACTGCTGTTGCGCCCTACTACAACGGTTGAATGATTGAATTACAGCTAAAAGTGAGAACAACCATAAGATGATAGTACCTGAGTTGAGTAGACACCTTTCTGCTGCCAGAAGAGTTTCTCTGCTCCCCAGAAACATCCCATCCCTGTATGGTAGAACAGACTAAAGTTATTCGTGCAACATTCAAAATGTTTGGACAGCAGCAAATGATATTACAATGCAAATCGGTTCACAACAGAGATCAACCACTATGATTTCTGTCCTTCATTAATCCCAAGTGTGTCTTTCTTGTTTGAAGATCGACCTATATTTCCCATAGGTGTTTGTTGCCTGTTCTGTCTCAAATCTTGTAACTAAATCTATTCCTTTTAAATTTACTCTTAGGCTTAATCTATGAATGAAAGGAATGATCCTTTAGACTGTGATCCTCTAACTACACTGTACCAACCAGAAGTCGACTTTAATAGCTGACTCAGAGGCGTATTTAGGGAGGTTCACGGGCTCAAACCCCCAAATGATTTTTGTCCATGTATTTTTAGGTAG
>JAQFXW010000516.1:0-18470 GCA_034693945.1 Dendrobaena attemsi
AGGGTCAGGTTACCCGTCGTGAGGGTCGGTTAGGGTTAGTGTTAGGGTTAGAGGGGACGGATATGGAAGATTACCGATTGTGAAACAAGAAGGGCATAGTTGTCACTTGTTATATCGGGGTAAATGTATGCACATAAACCCTGCAATCCTATAATTCGCTAACATTGATCGTCGTACGGACTATATCAGGTAAAGGTGACCGTGTGAAAAGACATCATGACAATAATAATAGGAGATTTGAGTGCCGTAGTTCGTATAACAACTATGCCACAAGAAGTGGGAACATGACGATATTAAATGAGCCAAATCAGATACGCATAAAATTTTAATTTTAAGGAAGTTGGAATACACACATGAATATATGCAGCACCGAGAACACACGTTTTGGAAAGGTAGACTATAATTAACCATCCTAAACTACAGGATTACCGATAATGCATAATTATAACAGAGTCTTGGATCACTATTACAGCTTTATGTAAATTATAGACCAGCCGGAAGACGAACGGTGATATTTGTATTGTTCTAAAATAGGCGATGACTTTGTTTCTCCAAGAACATACTCGTTTCATGAGAATCTTGTTCATCCTGTTGTGGTGATCATTTACTATGGAAATGCAAGTATTTCTCCCTCATTGTGTTCTGATTTCTGAACTGTTTTTGGTGCCGCCAAAAGACAATGACTAAATATTTGGTCCTCCTGGTGATATGATGCACCGCATTCATTCACTCATATATTTGGTGACCCCGAAAATGACTCTTACTGTTACAGTTATTGCCGTCTGCAACTTAGGCTATTTTCTGTGTAACTTTATCTTTCTTCAACTGATTTGTTTTATTAACGAATAGTATGAGAACAAGGAAGAAGTTGTTCTATGGATGAATACAGTGGGTCCATATCACAACCGTCAAGAGACGTACTCCTACTTCTCGTTGCCATTCTGTGAAGGACCAAAGAAGGACATCAGTCACTACCACGAGACCCTGAGTGAGGCGCTTCAGGGAGTGGAACTCCTCTTCAGTGGCCTTGACATTGACTTCAAAGGTTGATGACCTTTTCATAGTGCAACTAAATTTGCAGTGTTAGATTTGTGTATTTTTCTTTCATATTGCTAATGTTATCATCTGCAGTTTCTGCACTGTTCAACTTTTAAAATTGTTTGCAGATTCTTGCTGGAATTGTACTTGTTTCTATCAGCATTATTTATAGGCAGCCATATCAGTCTTCAAGACCATCATAACTTCTTAAGCACACAAAGTTTCATGCTTCAGTTGAATTCCCAAGTGATATCAAATACTTTTATAGTAACACTTGAGAGAAATTCATAAAAATGGTACTATTATGTATTAAAATATTCAAGTTTATTAATTCATTTGAGAATTTATATAGCACCTCTTCAAGGTGAATTACTCATAGGTACTCTGTCCCATTTGCTCATGAATACAGCGACCATGCAAAGTCATGCCTTTTTGTGATGGCCCAATGATATGGAATTGCCTCCCCTTGAGTTATGATTGCTATCTAGAACTCACTCTGGTATGTTCTAATTGTTAAAAACTGTTCTGCTAGAGTTTTTAACAATTAGAACATACCAGAGTGAGTTCTAGATAGCAATCATAACTCAATAGGAGGCAATTCCATATCATTGGGCCATCACAAAAAGGCATGACTTTGCATGGTCGCTGTATTCATGAGCAATTGGGACAGATTACCCTCTCGCAGCCAAGCGAGGAAGCGAACCCAACCCCCACCACTGGCTTACAGAGGTCAAGCAGGTAGGTTGGAGAAAAACCCAATTGGCATCTCCTAACCAGGGAGGCAATTCTATACTGAATTCTCTGGCGAGCAGAGAGCCAATGCAGAACCTACAGCATGTATTTTGTATTTTGATACATGGTCATTGGTCAAATTTTGATATACGGCTGACAAGGCACTCCACTGAGCGTAGAACTTGATCTAGGCTAATCATTCTATTGGATAGCAGACTATGTAATGCTATGTTGGTACATACATATATACATGTATAGATATTTTACATACACAATGCACACTTGCAAATGCATGAATTGATGCACAAATAAATAGATGAATTAATTATGATGTCTTGTTATCTTAGCAAATATGTCGAAGACGAAATACTGTGAAGTCGAAATGTCGGAGAAGAATTACCAAGCGCTTGTCTATGCTGTTAAGAATCACTATTGGTATCAGATGTACATTGATGATTTGCCAATATGGGGTGAGCTAATTTCGGGTTCAGTTTGTAGAATTCCTTTATCTTATCTGTTACCATGGTGTTTTGTCAGTTAGTTTTTTTAAGGTCTTTAGGGCTCTACCGGGCCTTGGTCAGCCGATTGGAACATGTCTGTACTGGGCCAATAGGTGCCGGATGGCTAATTAGTTCACCACCTAATAGCAGGTTGTGGACGAAGGGGCAATTAAGTTTCTGTCTTGGCCTATCCTTAATTGTCAAATGGATTTTATTACCTGCATCAGTCTGCCACCTATATAAAGATCAGGGTGTGGGGTGTGAGGCTGCTGGGGCCTATGCTAGCTGTAAATGGATTTTATTACCTGTTGGTGGGGTCAGAGAAGGGATTTGACATGCTAGTAATTACAAATTATGGACTGGTGGACAATGCCCTGACCCGGTAGGTGCCCGGCAAATCCTATATGGCAATTGCTGGACCCGGACCCACCCGGCTGAAAAATGACCCCCCCGGTGGAGCCCTATTTGAAGGTTTGTAACATAATCTTTTGACAATTGTAGGGGGTGACCGGTAACCGTTCCGCCAATCCGTTCCGGCCGATTATCAGCTAATCGGCAATACTCGGTTCCGGTAGAAATAATGCACACAAATACAAATAGTTGAAGAAATAAAAAAATAAAGAAAAGTTTAAATCATTGAATAAACTTGCATATTGACCTTTTATAAGTTGTATCGTAGATAATCCGCCATTTGTAAAATGTAAATTGATCCAGGTAACCTTCGCTTTAATTAAGTAAATTCCAAGTTGAAACACGATAAAGCCAAGATTTCAAGTTTGGGGATGAACATTGAACAGTCGAGGAGCGGCCCAAGATCTTGGAAAAAAGCGAATGTTTAAGTAACACTTGGGAAGTAAGAGTTTTCGAATGACGCTGCTGTTTACAAGATCGCGTTCATAATTTTAAAAAAAGAGTCGACAGAGTTGAGCACTGAGTAGACTGCAGCGTCAGGTGCTTTGTACAATTATAATAATCGCTGATATTTCAACACACAAGACATGCAATAAAGAAATATGTGAACACCTTATTTTCTTGTCTGTAAAACTCTGTTCAGGAATCTTTACTTACTTTAATTACAGCTATTACTTGCAGTAGCACTCTTGAAGAGGCGCTATATTAAATGCTCTTAATAAATGAGTGGGCTATTATATAAGTATATTCGGTGAGCTGCGTTCTGAGAACGTCCTTTAGGCAGATAAGCTAGTGCTCAATAAATTTTGTATTGAAACCCAAATTCTAAAATAATAGTCTATGCAACATCGCCATGTCAGACGCGTTATGTTCGTGTAAATTGTGAAGTCGCTTATGTTGTTAAAATTTTTATGCAATAAGCAATACACGGGACTTTCCTCGTTACTACTGGACTGGACTATTGCCTAGTGAAACTTGAAAATGTCGAAATTGAGCAGTAAAATTTGGAACTTTTTCACCATTAATTCCGTTGATGAGTCCAAGGCAAACTGTGACCTCTGTGACGAGAAGCTGACAAGAGGCGGTAAAAACTCACGCACATACGGGACCTCGGCGTTAATAAATCATCTTCGAAATCACCATCATTTGCAATATAACATATTCACTGCTGAAACACAGAGTCACAAGCGACAGAGGGTTGACGAGGATTCCAGAAAGAAAGATAACGTCAGGCAAGGTACCCTTCACTGTTTCATTGAAAAATCGACGCCGTTCGCAGAAGATAGCCCACGTAAACATGCAATAACCAAAGTAGTCTAACGTCAATTGCATGATGTGGAGTAGAGCTAGAGCATTAATTTAACGTAATCAGCCAGTAACTAAATGACAAATTTCTTACACATGAAACAAAAGCATTTCTTTAACTGGAAATTTGAAGCTTTGCGTGTGGACTAATACTACTCGGTTCGTACTCGGAATCGGCAAATATCACCTCCTAATACTCGGAATCGGTACTCGGTTGAAAATGTCTACCTGGTCAATCCCTAGACAATTGGTTCCCAATGCATTTTAGTACACTCTTATCATTAAGAGTAATTATTTAACATAAGTTGCCTTGAAGTGTTGTGATTGTATTAATCTCACGTGTACGTACTCACTACTTCACGTTTGACCTGCTGGCTTGACTCAGTGTGACAATTTCAATGTGTTAACAAGCTGGTGTTAGTTTGTGGTGATGTTGTGCTTTTGAAATGTCGTAACACTTTAATGTCGAGAAGGGTAGACAATTAAAGGGTTAAGGAAGATTGATTTCTATAATAAAGTCAAATTCATCTGATTTTGAGGCAAATTAACCTATTTGTGATGCTCATTGCTCAATTGAGTCAACTTCAACTCGACATATCAAGTATATTGACTTTGTTTTACTTCTTGTATTTAGTTTAGAATTCTCTCTTACCTACAGAGCTGTTTTGAGTCAACAGAGCTGTTTTTGCTACCTCTGTGACCTGATTTAGTAGCCGGCTGCCTTCGATCGCCCTCTTTGTTCTCTAGGCCATTATGACCTTCTGATACCTCATTCTCAAACTGCTACTGCCCAGCATTTCTCCTATTTATCTGTTGGTCCAATGCAGTGGAATGACCTTCCATCATTGACTCGTTAACTGGCAGTACTACTGCTTTTGCCCGCTGTCTTAAAACTTGTCTTTTCTCATGCACTGAGACTCTGGGATCTGATTAAGTCGTACTGAAAGAGGCGCTGTAGGGTTCTATAGATACGATACAATGCAACGCAATTGGTTTTAACTACTTGCATTGAACCACTGTGGCATTGAGGTGGAGAAGTTTAGCAAATGTTTTGTATGAAATTTTGAAGGTATCGTGGGTGAGATTGTGAAAGGTGGAGATTCCTACTACATTTGGACTCACAAGAAATTTGATATTGGTTTCAATGACAAGAACATTGTCGACGTCAACTTGACGAGTGAGACCAAAGTGAAACTGGAGCCAAATGGAAAAATTGATTTCACCTACGAGGTAAAGTACAATAATTTTGATCATTTAATTTATTTAGTTGTATTTATGAAGCACCATGTGTGAAGGCGCCAAGAATTTCCCTGATGTCCTATTTTGTTCTATTTATGTCAAGTTTATTTTAAAACGTGATAATTTCTCGCTACGCATTATCTTTAACACTTTATGATGAACCTGTGTTAAATTCATGTGAAAGAAATTGCTTATACATAGTTAAAGTTCAAGGCAGAGACATGAAATAAACTGATGTTAGCAGTTGATTTTTGCTCCAAGCAGCTAGATTTTATTTAGGATAATTTATAACTAAAGAATTTGTAGAAGTTCAGTAGAAAAAACTACTCAATAATATTTATCAAGGAAACTGGCTAAGTTATAACTCATTGGTTATTAGTAGATAGTTTGGAATAATTAATAACTAATCAGTAGTAACAGTTTCTCAAACTTACATTACAGTGAAATTTAAAATAAAGATCGGACCAAACAGTAAATTTCCATTAATATATGTAATTCAAGGGAGTTTCTTCAAGTCTATCTGCAGATGTAGCGGTGTTTGTTTTCAGGTGGTATGGCAACCTTCATCTGTAAAATTTGCAGACCGGTTTGACAAATATCTGGATCCAAACTTCTTCCAGCACAGAGTGAGTATGTTGAAGTACTTGGTACAGTTAGTACTAACTGTATGTACTGAGTACTTCAACAATGTAATGAGCCTTTGTAGTCTTGTAATTTACTCTTGTTTCAGTTTTTATCAGAATTTTTTTATATGTTATAAAGTTTCATAAAATTTATATAAATGTGCATAAAAGTCATCTGTTTTTAAATTATTTTTGTACTGAAATATGTATAGTTTTGTCGGTTTCTCACTAAACAAATTTTGAAACTGTCTGTTGTCAATTGCTGTTCTGTAGATTCACTGGTTTTCTATATTCAACTCGTTTATGATGGTCATTTTCTTGGTGGGATTGGTCAGCATGATCCTGATGCGTACGCTTCGTAAAGATTACGCTCGTTACAGCAAGGAAGAAGATGTGGATGAGATGGTATGAATACTTTTTCATCTGCATTTCTTGACTTTGTGGCAGACTGAATTTTGATTTGGCTCATAAATCTATATAATTATAGTAGTTGGTGACTGTAGTATCGTAGGGGATGGTTTTTAATGTCCATTTTATTTGATGAATTACGCGCTTAGTTCCCGAAATTCATCAAATAGTCTTCCAGTTATTTCTTTATTTAATTACATATAATCTTGGCCTATTCATTTTATATAATATTTATTTGTTTATTGCATCAAAATGACAGATTGCATTATATTACAAGACAAAGTCAATACATTATAGTGTTTTTTAAAGTTTAATACATGTGATAATCGCAGTAGACAGCTATACAAAATATTTATTAGTTGAATTACGCATTGAAATTTCCAGTATAAAAATATCTTCCACTTATTTCTGTGCTTGATTGTATTATCTTGACAAATATGATGTAAGGTTTATCTAATGTAATGCTTTCGATGTATAACTAATCATTACTACAATAGTATACAGCCACTAAAATTTAGTGCATGCTCGTTTAGACCCTCAAGTGTGCTTTAGTGCATCCTCATTAATATTGGGTTAAGGTTGGTTGAGATTGATAACTTTTAAGGAAATTCCGACTTGTTTGTGTTGGTTTAATATTTGGATTGAAATTGCTTTAAATGATAACTTTAAGGTTATGTGTACTATTGCTATTTGCTAATGAGCAGCCAGTTTATCTAAAATATCCTAATTCAAAATGAAATCTTGTGTTATTGAATTGTGTGTAGGTCATTTAACCTGAATTTGTTAAAACTAACTTCAGGATAGAGATCTTGGCGATGAGTACGGCTGGAAGCAGGTTCACGGAGACGTGTTCCGCCCGGCTGCACATCCCATCCTCTTCTCCTCACTGATTGGCTCAGGATACCAAATTGGAGTTGTTTCCTGCCTGACAATAATCATCGCAATGGTTGGCGAAATGTACACAGAGTGAGTATGCAACGAAATGTTCTTGTGCACATTTACACGCGTTAATATTTGCTTACATGTATGTTTGCATGCGCGTTTGTAACTTTCTTTGTAAGAAAATCGGAAAGGCTTTAAGAACTCTCAAAAGCTTAATAATTTACGATTCATTTATGTCTACAGTTTAAAACTGAATAGTGTAATTTGTTAGGATCATCTCTTACATAGTTTTCATCTTATGATAAAATGATAGTGGAAGTTAAGAGTGATGCATTGCGTGATTTATGATGGTTGCGTGCCACATGTTGCACATAATCTCTGATCTACCATCAATCCCTCATATTCAGCAACCTCTACGTACATTTGGAATTTCAAACTTGTCTACAATTTACCCATTTATAGCCAGATATTTACAATAGCTGCCCATTTTGAGATCCTTGCAGTAATTGTGTTCGTATTCAAAATTTCTCACAAGGAAAATTTACTTCTCATCATTTAGATGTTACAAGTAAAGGACCAACTTTTTCTTATGATTTTAATTTTGTTTATGATAGACGTGGTTCCTTCTTGAGCACAGCAATATTCATTTATGCAGCCACTGGACCTGTCAATGGTTACTTTGGTGGCAGCCTATACTGCAAAATGGGAGGTAAGAAGAGTTATCTGTGGAGTTATCTGTATATATATTTACTTCAGCAACGTTAAACATTTGAGACTGGCCGTCTTTGCGTTGAAGAACTTAATGACCATATTGGCAGTCATACATCTAGTTTGTGTTGTGGCAGTGCATTGTCAGTTGATGTGAATCTAATCCAGTATCATCACTATCATAACACAGATGTAAATTGATGGTTAATATGCAAATTGTGTTATATAATCTATTAAGAATTGACGTCCAGGTGACAGTCTCTGGTGGTTTGAACTATTTGTGAAAGTTTAGTCATTATTACTTTTGATCTGCTTTTTATTCTTAATTAACTGACACCGATTAGATTAGGGTGACTGAGTCTATGTCAGCTGACCCCAGTGATGAGACATTGGTATGAACAGAGAGAGATAGCTAACTTTAAGCATAGATTTGCTTAATTTCTGTTCTAAATTACGCACGCACTCGCGTTTTTCTCAGAGGATTTTAAATCAGATTTCATTCATTGCTGCCATTGGTGGTGATGTTTGAATTGAATTGGTTTAGCATAAGTTCTGATTCCTTTTTGTTTAAGGTTTTGATGGTCAATAATATATTGTTATTTTGCAGGGAAGCTGTGGATAAAGCAGATGTTGACAGGTGCTTCCTTGGTTCCAGCTTTGGTCTGTGGCATGGCTTTCTTCATAAACTTCATAGCCATCTACTACCACGCTTCGCGTGCCCTGCCATTTGGCACCATGGTATGTGTAGTATATTAACTATGGATTTTATTTAAGCTGTTTTTTCTCTTTGTAAATATTTGTTAGCACAGTGTTAACATTACTTTTAACTAAATAACAGTTATGTGCAGTTGGTTTTGCATCATATATAAATCTGGACACCTTCTTGTACGTTGTGGGGTGAACCATTCAGAGGCATTCCCTGTGTGCCAGGCGTCTGGTATATGATATGGCACTATGTATAGTTAATGTTACCTTGTATAATATTTTTTGGGCTATGTACATGAGATTCATGGTAGTGTCTTAAATGAATTGAAATTTATTGATCTGTTTACTACGGCTACTCTGCCATTCAATATATTATACTTTCAGCTATGTCGGGTATAGAACTAAGACTTGTTATTTTCAAGTCATATTGAACAGTAAAGTTATCTTAAATTTTAAAATAACTAAAATAAGCGGTAAATTTAAAAATGAATGTAGATAGCTACAAACTTCAGTTTTATTGTTAGTGTGATAGTGTTTCATTTTGGTCAAACTGCTTCATTCATCAGTGACTGCTTTACTTGTATATTTTAGAATTTGTTTACTTATTTACTTCTTGATTTATTGTGTGAAACTAATTTAAACACTTCATCCTTGATTGTCTTTGATACTCATGAAGTGATTGACATTTTTAATTGATTATCTGTTGACAGGTGGCTATTGCTTGCATCTGTCTCTTTGTGATTCTGCCTCTGAACCTAATTGGCACTGTCGTTGGTCGTAACTGGGCAGGGCATCCCAACTTCCCATGCCGGGTCAATGCTGTTCCTCGACCCATTCCTGAGAAGAAATGGTCAGTCACATTAGTGTAGAAAGCTAAAGTAGCCTAAGGACAACTTTTTTCAATGGCTATGTTGCTTTATGCATAGTCTTTTAACCTTTTATGCAGATTTAATCATAAATCAATCTTATAATTTACTCTGTAGGACTTTTATGGTGATATGTTATAGCTCTGTTATAATAATGCGCCAAAGATCAACATAATGGTTGCTTCATTTTAATATGCATTTAAAACATGCAATCTGTTTTGTGGTACTGTTGTGCTATCAATATAAATAAATGTATAGGAGAAAGTAAGATACAAAGAGAGAGGTTCAATGTTAGAAATTCTTGTGACACATTTGAGGAACTATCCTCAAGTGTGCAGTTGTCTTTTGATAGATCTAAACTTAAGACTGCCAGTAAATACCTTATTTTGTGGGGGTGCATTGTTTACTTTACTGAATATTAATGCATGCGAGATTTTTATGAGTATTTGATTGGTTGTAGGTACATGGAGCCAGGAGTGATCTCAATCCTTGGCGGCGTTTTGCCATTTGGTTCCATTTTCATTGAAATGTAGGTTCATTTACAAGTCATTTTACCATTGACATGCTTGGTCTAATTGTGCATTTCATTGGAAATGTTACTGAACTTGGTGGTCAATCGATAAGTTGACTTTGGTCATTGAACGGGAAAAGCTTATAATGCTAGCTCATTTTTGTTATTGGTAAGTTTATTATTACTTCAATATAAACAAGACAAAGATCATGACAACAGCTGAGGAGGAGGTTTCAAGATAGATGGAGAGGAAATGGAGACGGTAACAAGCTTTAAAGTTCTTGGGGTCAGTAGTAGAAAGAGATGGAAAGTGCGATATGGAAATAAATCGAAGGGTGGCGATAAGAAAAGCTGCAATGAATTATTTGGAACAAATATGGAAGGACAAACACGTGAGCACTGAGCATGGACACACACAAAAATTGGTGAGGGCCCTGATCATACCAACAGTAATGTACTGCAGTGAGATGTGGACAATGACTAAGAAAATGGGAAAAAGATCAACGCATGTTAAATGTGGATATGGAGGAAGATGCTGAGTACATGGACAGGGAAAAGAACTAATGAAAGGTTACGCATGGCGATTGGAACGAGAAAGATAAGACGTTACAACAAATAGTGCTAAGAGCAAAGCTGAGGTTCTTTGGGCATGTTATGAGATCAGACGGATTGGAAAACGAAATGATGTTGGCTTGTGGAGAGGGAAGGGGAAAACAAGGAAGAAATGGATGAATGAGATACACGAAACAACTGGAATGAATTTGGCAGAACTAAGGGATGCGACATCAGAACGAAAGAAATGGAGAAGCTTCATCATGACGGTCGCTATAGTTCAAAGAACTGACAGCACAAGGTGAAGTTTATTGGTGCATCAAAATGTACATGCATCAGTGAAATGCTAGTTTTCAAGTAGCACTATCCATTCATTTAAATTCAACAGTATGTTGTGACCTTGCTATAACACTGTGTCGTGATGCGGTACGTGCCTTAGAGCTGTAAATAGCATTATAAGGAGTTGCTGTTGTAGTAAAAGATGGTAATTTGATTGTGTTGTTTATGGATTAAAGTGTTTGTGCCTAGGTACTTTGTGTTTACATCGTTCTGGGCTTACAAGATCTACTACGTCTACGGGTTCATGTTGCTCGTATTCGTCATTCTGGCAGTCGTTACAGTGTGTGTCACGATTGTCTGCACCTATTTCCTCTTGAATGCTGAAGACTACAGATGGTCAGTATGATAGAGGAGTTTCTTCTAAATTTAAGCATCGTAGTTGTTTCTGGAACTGTTGCTGTTAACCGAAAAATTAAAACCTTTGTTAACAAAAGTTAAGGTTTTCATTGAAAACTGACAAGAAAATGAAATAAAAACTAAGATTTGTGAGGTCAGAAAAAACTAAAACAGTCAAAACTGATAATAGCAAAAATCTGTATTGAAAAACTCAATGAAAGCTGAAAACAAAACATATCGACCCAGTGGTCATGTAGGATAGTAAACATCCTTGCATTTTGGGCCAAAACATTGCTATCTAGGCCTATTTAATTAAGTCAGATATAGGAAAAGGAAATGATGTTGGCTTGTGGAGAGGGAAAGAGAAAACAAGGGCAACCAAGGAAAAAATGGATGAATGAGATACGCGAAAGAACTGGAATGAATTTGGCAGAACTAAGGGGCGCGACATCAGAAAGAAAGAAATGGAGAAGCTTCATCATGACGGTCGCTGGAGTTTAAAGAACTGACAGGACAAGGTGACAAGGCGATATGCAATTAAACATCAATAGCTTTGGCCATAGAAATATATATATGTACGTTATATCCCCTTGTTTTCACTTTTTGACATCTATCTGCATTCTGCACACTGAACAAGTGAAGTACCATACATTTTGACTTTTGTGCAGGACAGTTTGTTTTCTGTGGTTTGCAGGCAGTGGACAAGTTTTATGGCAGGAGCATCAACAGCTGGCTATGTGTACATCTATTCCTTCTACTACTTTTTCTTCAAGACAAAGTATGACATTTCTACAATCAAATCATTTTTTTTGTTTTTATTGTGGAGCAGACAAATACGCCACTTTCTACATTAATGCTCTATTAAAAATATTGGTCTACATTTCTCAGAGAGTAAGTCCAAAGAATTCATTGATCAGTTTGATAATTTTAGTATGTATTTTCACACAGCACCCTTTATCTAAAGTTATGATCTTTCTTGCCGTGAAGGTAAACACTGAGGTCAGTGGGGAGTGCAATGCCACTAGCTAGCCTTGGGAAAGTTTATTAGGTGCAGTGTACGATTTTCGTCATCGAATAGCTCTGAATGGACATTTATCTGCTGCTGGCACGGCAATAAATAATAATGAGTTTTATGTTGAACAGTGTCTTCAAGTGTATTAGTATATAATTATAAGGTTGTGCTGCTGAATGTTATTTTATACAGGATGTACGGACTCTTTCAGACGGCCTTCTATTTTGGATACATGGCTCTGTTCAGTCTTGCACTTGGCATCATGTGTGGTAAGCTGTTGATTAATAAATTAAGGCTTCTCAAGAACTCTCGAGGTACACGGTTTTCGGTACAGTAATTGATCCTGTGATATGAATCGAGTCTGCCGTGCAGTGGGGCACAGTCGGAAGGACACAAGGTGTATAATCCAATGATTGAGTCTGGTTCAACAATCTGTACAATTCTGTCTTGTAGTCCTACTGTCTTCAGAGTTGAAATCTAGTGTGTATGTTTGTTGGAAGACCAGTGAATGTGCACATGACAATTGCTGTCCTCTTTTATGGCCTGTCCTCACCTTTTTAATTGCAATTTAGTACTGTGGGACTGAGATAGAGCTGTACCGATATCACTTTTTGTCAATGACACAGATTAAAACCAATTATTACAGTGTCTAATACAGATTATTGAATTTCGCTGATTGCATGCCAATATTTCTATGAATCTGCGGTGCCTAGCAAATATTTGATCACTATGACTTAGTAGCATTGTGCTAAATATACCTTAGGCCTATTTTTGCAGATATAATGCACACATATATCTGTAATATGTGTACACATGTGAATATAACTCGGCTAGTACTTTTATGGATCTGAGTAAAAATTGAATGTATATCTCACAACAGATAATAATATGCATACAGTTTCATGCATCCACCTGCTTGACAGACATGTGAGTCAGTGAAACAAAAAAAATATTTTTCATATCAGCACCGATTTTTTTTTGCTTCTTATCCCTCATCTTGTAGAAGTGCCTTATTCCTTCTCCCAATTCACAACTTAGATATAATCTTTTAAAGGATTTGCAGACTTCAGGCTCTGTTTTCATTTGTTGTTAAGTGCTGTGAGCTTCATCAGTTCCAGTAACTTCATAGAGAAGGTCTATTCTACTAAGTTTTTTAAAAATCAGCTGTCTTTAGTTATGTGATGTGAGAAGATGCGGGGCCTTGGCGTGTGTTAGTTGCGTAGAATTTGTCAGTTTTGTTTTTCTCTTTCCCTCTGTGTTTCACTGGTGTCTGAAGACTATTGTTTAGCAGTGTTTTCACTTGATTGGGGGTCGAAAGTGCCTCTGTTGAAGTTACTTGTTAAGAGGCGCTGTATGAATTAAAGCTTACAGTTACAAGTACAATAATGGGACTTCAGTAGCATGGGTATGATGCTCTTTTGAAAAAGAATGTATTACACTGCAAAGTTTCAAACTCTGTTTTTATTAACTGTAGGTACTGTGAGCTACATCGGTTCCAGCTACTTCGTCAGGAAAATCTATTCCACTGTGAAAATTGATTGACAAATATCAGTCTAGAAGTTGGCGAATCCAACGACACTTATTCAACGTAGGCTGAGAGAAACTACTTCAGAGCAGCCTCTGTCTTGCTGTTCTCGAACCATTTTGGTTAATTGTTGGTGTCCAGGGGTTATTCTGTAAATACTTTGTTGTAAATACGCGTGCTGTTCGCGAGGATTAACTGTCTAGAGTTTGTTTAATTTTGTTCTTGCGAATTCTGTTCCTCCTCTTCCGTCTTGTGTTGCATCTGTGTTTTAGCACTCGTTTTCTCCATTTGCTATTCACCTGTATCGTCGTTTTGCTGTTGACGGTCTATCCTAACCTTACCTTTATATTTCTCTGATAAGTTGCTGTCTGTATTATTTAATAGGCTGCTATTTGATGCATAACTCATCATCGGGTTTCTGTTGACGATGATATGTTCATCCATGATGCTCTGTCATTTAGTTCTTTGCATGGTAGTTTCTAGACTAACGCTGTAAGATTGAATGTATGTGTGTTACTTTCTAGGGATTCAATCATATCAGTGCCATTAGTAAGCTTGGACTGCTTCAAGTAGTTTCAACTGAAAAGATTTTTGCCAGATTTTACAATTGTAGGATTCCTGAGAAACGACTGAGAAGTGTCTTAGATGACTGTAATAATAGTTTTGCTGTCTACTGGCTTTATAGTTGGTCAGCTAAGAACACAAGAGACGGATGAACATTTGTGTGGTGTGTTGAACGTGTAAAACGTTTCAACGTATGACCAAATCCACTCGACAGGTGGTAAAGTTGCCTAGGTAGCATTATGGTAATTACTCGATAGAGCTTGAGAGGGTAACTGAGCCATGTATGGCTCGTCTGTAGTCTTTGTATTGGACTGTGGTATTTTATTCTTTTTCAGCAAGTAAAATATGTTTGGTAAATATTCTTTGGAGATGGTTAAGTGTGAAATGTCTGTGCAAAGCCTTTTATTTTCTGGGTTTTACCTAACAACGCTGCATGAATTCTGGATTATCTCTATTAGTGCTCTGCCAAAGTCTTGTGATGCATTTGCCCATTGTCGAGGATCTTGGGATTGCTGTCTCAAGAGCCTACGAGAATGGAACGAGTGCCTCATATTACTATTTATTATGGGAATCTTCCAATGCTTACTTTGCTCAGAAAATATAATCTAGTTTACAAGGGGAATCATAATTATTCCATTATGATATGCATTTCATATATCATTGTCTTAGAGGTTATATCTACTGTGGCCGATGTTCTTGTTCTGTGGTGTCATAAAAGATTGCAGTCCTACAGAAGAGGTTGTATGTGGACTTTCTGCTGAAAAGTAATTGTCGGATCTACGGCTTTAAGTTTGATAATCGTGTTTAGATTACGGTTATAATCTACCTTCTCTTATTATTATTATTCTACGCTGGTAATTTTCTTCCTTTTAAATGAACGTTTAATGACAAACCAGGCGGAATTGCTAAGCGAAACTCGACAGTGCCTACGCTTAGAAGCTGTTGCTGTGATTAATTTTATGATAATAATATGCTAAATGCTTGCGTATTGGTTTGATCTTGTATATTCAGTTGTAGAGAATTTAGTAAGAAGTGTTGTTTTTCATAGTTGTGCGTATTTAAGCCCGTCTGCTTTTTGTGACCTGAATCTCCTCATGGTAGATTCTATGTTTGCATCTGGAGACATTATGGTGTTTTGCTTCTTAGCTGCCAAGTGCTGACAATGATATACTGGCGTGCAACTAGGAGTGTTTTATTTTTCGAGGGTAGAATATATGCTTCTCAGTGTCGATAACCAACACTGGCATTTGAGTAAAAAATTCTTAGAATAGCTTTGAACATGTTTGGTGTTCTGGGAAGAATCAATCGACACAAAATTTGTGAATGAGATAACATTTAACACAAGTTTGTTATTACTGTGCTAAGGCAGTGCGCAGTATGTGCTTGTTTGGGAATAATCTTCATTGGGCGGTACTGTTATACAGGCACTTAATTCAGTCTTGATACCTTCTAAACTGTGTAAGTATGCAACAATGTTGTAATCACAGCAGAAACTGAGCAGAATAAAATGAGAAAGTGTATGATGTGAGAGAAAGCCAGTTCACCCTATGGTCACAGATTTACATGCAACTGGTGATTAACTGGAAAGTACTTTTTGGTTTAGGTTGCAATGTGTTTTGGGTTTGTCTCCTAATCTCTCATCTGCTTAGTTATGTGAACCACTGTTGAGTCTGTTGTCACATTGGTAATGTATTTTGATGTAAATGAAATATCTTGATTACCATTTGTATTCTGCTGTTGATCAGCATCGTATGACGCTCCTTGTCCGGTTTGACGTTAGTTTGGCCGTTGATGTCCATGACAATTCTTCTAGAGCGCCTCAAAACAACTTTGGTGTTGGCTGCCCTCTGTTCTGGTTGTGAACTTTTCTCTTGTGGCATTGACGATCTGTGCTATTGGTTCATCCCGGTCTCTCAAGTCTCCTTTGTTCCTACACAGGATACCATGTTGAATAACTGGATGAACAAAAATCGATTGATATTAGAGCCTCAGCTTTACGTACTTTACACCACTGACATAAACCAGGTTCTTTCTTTGGTGGAACTGCAGCACATGACGTTTCCTGCCGGTGATACCCAGACGTGAGTCCATGGCCATACTTCGGAGACCCGTATATAACCTAGTTCAGAAAATGTGCAGAACATCAGAGTTGCTTGTCATCCAACCCTTAAAATTGATCCATATGTACTATTAGGTAGCCTGAACTGGGAGTTGTGGGCAGGGATCCAAAGTCAATTTATTCTGTTAGCAGTGCTGCTTTAATTATGTCATTTTCTGTGAGGGATTTGGGTGGGACCTGTATGTGAATTAACTGACAGAACGCCACTCGCTAGCATGTCAAGTTTTCATGTACCTGGTACACTTATTCATATGCATCGGCGTTGACTATGGCAGTGCTATCAATGTGCGCTTGAACTGTTTATAGCATCTATCAGTTGCAGTCTGTTCCAAGAGTTGCTGCTCACCTGATTGGCAGCATACCTATGTTCAGTCATAATATATATGTAAGCTTTATGCAGTACGAACTGCACTGGTGGCCTTTACGAAGGCACATTGAGTTTAATATCCTAATGCCTATACACAATTGTCTTGCAATGTCCCAGTCTATATGAGGGAGCTGCTTTGTGTGCCATTGTTATTCGTAGCAGATCATAGATTCTTTTTTCTTCCATGCAATTGAACCTGTTGTTCCTATGGCTTGGAACTTCCACGATGCTGTGGTTGGTCCGTTTTCCTACAATAAGCCGCCTAGCAACCTCAACTCGATAATGAATTTCTGGTATTTTTGCCCCAATTCGGTTGGTATTTTAAACCATTCTTTACAATTGTATATTTTGGTGTTGTCAGGTCAGGTGTTCTGTTTTAGGAGGTATTCCTGTTGAGGGGGCACTGTGCAAATTTACGATGGCCATGAGGTAGTAACAGTAAACTGCGGTGTTGTATTGGAAGCGTCTGATGCACTGCTGATTCTACAAACTAATCCTTTTATCAGAGTCTTAGAGGTTTGGATTGGAATAGGAAATGATGTTGGCTTGTGGAGAGGGAAGGAGAAAACAAGGGTGACCAAGGAAAAAATTGATGGATGAGATACACGAAACAACTGGAATGGAGTTGGCAGAACTAACGGACGCGACATCAGAAAGAAAGAAATGGAGAAGCTTCATCACGATGGTCGCTAGAGTTAAAAGAACTGACAGCACAAGGTGACTTAGAGTTTTGATATGTCTTTGCTACCACTGAGCTCCTAAGCGGAGGGCAAACGTGCACATTTTGATGCTGTCATCATTCAATTGCATACTTGGGTGAGGTTTTGAGGCTCTTCTGAAACTGAGACGCTCGTAGCTTCCTTCTGTTGCTCGACACCACTGTCTGATTTGCGTTACTAAACACTGATATTAATCTGGAATTAGTCTATGCTTGCCATCCGTGCTTCATCTTTGATTTGATTAAATCCATTCCTTGTTCTAATTGAATCCCATGAATGCCTCCAAAGCTGGAAGCAGTTGGAATGTGCTGGAATGGCCATGACTGTTGTCATGAGTCGTGCATAAAAATATCTTAGAAAATTTTCCTGAATCTCTCATTGGTCGCATGTAAACAATGGTTAATGCGAAGAAGTTTGGGTCGGCAGGATGACTACAACTCATCCTAGATGACCTTGCTGCTGTTTCTGCAATGCTTGAATAATTTCTGCCGTAGAGGATTCGATATGGACATGTTATCTTTGTCTCTCTGTGATGACCGGAATCAGTGACTTTTGCATCGTTTGTAGGTTCTGTGTTGTTGCATCAAGTGTTTTCCAGCGGTTTCCATGCTTCAAAGCACTTTGGTGTAGATGGTTTCTCGATTGATAATTTTCTTTTTGAAAGTGTAACCCTCTGATATAACAAGAGGTATTACATTGTATAATGTTCAAGTGCTTAGTTTCATTGCCAGGTAATTATCACCTTGAATGCGTGACGGTGGTGATTCCACTCAATATGCCTGTGAATCATATATTTCTGACTTGATGGTCAGTGGTCCTATACAGTTCATGTGAATATTAAATTAATGGAAAGCTTATAATATCCTCTTCCTGAGGTTTTCTTCGCCCATAGGAAACGGTTCATAATGTCCAGAAGTCGAGTGATTATGATAAACTAGGTATATCCCGTCAAAAATGACGGTAAGACCTGGTTTTTAACCCGTAAATAATTACGTGCTATTTTAATCAA